>JAQZBX010015355.1:0-37623 GCA_029593785.1 Cabassous unicinctus
AGCACCACAGGCAGGCTTAAAACTCACGAATCTCTATGGTTCAGTCCACACCATCGATCTGTCCAGATAGATGTCCCAAGCTTCTTACTCCACACACCCACAGCACAGACACCCGTGCCGCACCCTGTCCACTCTCTGCCGTGATCTGGGAGCTGCTTGCAGTCGCCCTCCTAAGCCGACGCCATCTTTTTCATCCACCTCACTTCTCCTTTTAAAGCCTTCAACAGATTGGCTGAAACATCTCTCATTTTTGAATGCAATCTCCTCAGTTGATTGTAGATGTAATCAACCATAGAATTAATCAACGTCCTGATGATTTAGGTTGACAAAAGATCCTCACAGTAACTATCAGGCCAGTGCTTTCTTAACCAAACAACTGGACACCATCACCTGGCCAAGTTGACACATGAACCTAACTATCACAGTCCACCCCTTGTCAACTTGGCAGCCATACACATCACCTTAAGCCATACATAATCTCTAAATAAAAAATAATAACAGTCATATTTTTCATCTAACAATACTAAGCTGTCCTGTGTACAACTGGAATGCACTAAATCTCTCCAGAATGGGGTGAAAGTCCTTGGGTAATATCCACTTTTAAACTTGATATCCTATAACTTAAATACCTATGAAAAACTAAAACAACTGATGTCATATGATAAGGAGATAAGATAGGGAAAAATACAAAGGTATTTGCTTTATGTCCATATACACATACACTCATAACAAAACAAGGAAGAAATATTCATAACCATTACATTCCTCATTTCTGTAATTGGTCACATGGTCATAGTTCGTGTTTATCACTACCTTCTTCCACTACCCATTCCATGTTCCTTTACCTTCAGCAAGCACCTCAGTTGGCCATGATTCTTTGCCTGGTGGGGTGACCCAAACTTTCATTCCTGAAGTTTCTGGGCCATTGTTAGTCCTGCCTGGATTGTGTTGTTGCAGTTTTCCATTGACTTTAATCACAGGGCACAGTAATACTAAAAGACGTAACTCCAGACAAATTCTTTTTTAACTTCATTGTGCAGCTGCAGTTCTGTTTCCCCTTGATAGTCAGCGTCAATCACTCTGGCAAGTACATTAATTCCCTTCTTTGCCTATTGACTCAGAGGTATGAGGAGCTCAAAGTGGCCAGGTGGCAGTCTTCACTTCTAGTTCAATGGAATCATTGCTGTGTCTCCTGGTGGAAGCACTCCTCCTTTTGGAACTAAGACCTGTAGACCAGCAAAGCTTAAGGTTGCAGGGACAGGAAGCAAAATTTTTCTGGGTGGATCCCTAGGGTTAATGTGAGTGGTGCCACTCCCATTTCCACCTCTTGATTCCTGGACCTGTGAATCCTGGCTATGAGAGAAAGAGCATCATATAGTGGATGCTGACTTAGAGCATACACACATCCCTGGAGAACATTGCCCCAGCCCTGCAAGGTATTGCCACCTAGGTGGCATGATAATTGAGTCTTCAAAAGGCCAGTCCACCATTCTATTAATCCATCTGCTTCAGGATGATGAGGAACATGGTAAGACCAGTGAATTCCATGAGCATGTGCCTATTTGCACATATCATTTGCTGTGAACTGGGTTCCTTGACCAGAAGCAATGCTGAGTAGAATACCGTAATGGTGGACAAGGCATTCTGTAAGTCCATGGATGGTAGTTTTGGCAGAAACATTGCATACAGGGAAGGCAAATCCATATCCAGAGTATGTGTCTATTCCAGTTAGAACAAATCACTGCTCCTTCTATAATGGAAATGGTCCAATGTCATCAACCCATCACCAGTTTGCATGCTGATCACTTCGGGGAATGGTGCCATGTTGGGGACTAAAAGTTGGTCTCTGCTGCTGGTAGATTGGGCACTCAGCAGTGGCTGTAGCCAGGTCAGACTTGGTGAGTGGAAGTCCATATTGCTAAGTCCAATCATAACAACCATCCCTACCACTATGGCCACTTTGTTCATGAGCCCATTGGGCAATGACAGGAGGGACTGGGGAATGAGGTTGACTGGTATCTACAGAAGGGATCATCCTACCTACTTGATTATTAAAATCTCCCTCTGCTGAAGTCACCCTCTGATAAGCATTCATATGGGGCACAAGTATCTTCATGTTTTTTGCCCATTGTTTTCATTTGCCAAAGGCATGCTGATGCAAAGTACCAGAAATGTGTTGGTTTTTATAAAGGGTATTTATTGGTGATAAACGCTTACAGTTCCAAGGCTAAGTGCAAACTGAGGTACCATCAGAGATGCTTTCTCACCAGTTGTCAGCTGCTGTTAATCCTGGTGTGTTGCCATGTGGTGAAGCAAGATGGCTACCAATCACTGCAGTGGTCTCTGGGTTCTTTTCCAGAATCTACCACTTGGAGCTCAGATTTGAGCAACCAGGCATAGGCCTTGACTCTTTCTGGGCTGCATATATCAGTCTTGGCTGTTCTGATCTCTTCCCAAGTTCAGCTATAAGCTATCAGGGATATGGCAGGGCTGGTCTCCTCTTGAGCTGCTCCATGGGACCAGCCGCTTGGGGGCTTCATGCATAAACAATTCTCTCTCTCACATTGCAGAATCAAATATACTGGCTCCCTTTTTCCCTCTGTCTGACTGTCTGTGTGCCCGTTTATATCACACCCAGCAAGGGGGCGGGGACTCAATGTGAGTCATGCATCACTGATACAGTACAATCAAAAGCCCTAAAGCAATCTTATTGAGAAATCTAATCAAAGGCCCCTCAATTGAATTTAATACAATCAAAGAGTATCACACCCAGAGGAACAGATTAGTTTACAAACATAATCCTTCTCTTTTTCGGATTCATAAAATAATATCAAACTGCCACACGTGCTCAGAAAAGGCTGTCCACATACCTCTTCCCCAAACCTCTATGTCACCAATTTTCCAATCATAATTCCTTCAAAGTCCCTGATTATGCAGCCAAACCATTGTCCACAGCCCATGAATCAGTATACAATCGCACCTCTGCCTATTTCTCCTTCCAAGCAAAACGAACAACCAGATGCACTGCTCAAAGTTCTACCCACTAGGAAGATTTTCCCTTACCACTGTTCTTCAGGGACATCCCAGATAGGGACTGTAGTCCTGCAGCTGTTTATTGTAAGGAACACCCCAAGAGGCCATAGCTGTGGGCTGGGAAAGAGATGGTAATATAGCAGGAATGGGAGCCATGGGCATTTGGGCCACTTCCTCATGTAACTTTCTTGTGCCTTCAGGACGTGTTCAAGCCTTATCTTGTATATATCACTCGCTTTTATGATGGAGTGCTGCTGTGCAGGCACAACATTGTGGCTTGGCAGGTCAGATAACAACTCAGGTCTCATGATAAGTTGGTGGTCCATGGTTAAATATTCTGTCTCTACTAAGGCACAGTAGCAGGCCAAAAGGTGTTTCTCAATAAAAGAGTGATTATCTGCAGAGGATGGACAGACTTTGCTCCAAAATCCTAAGGGTCTGCATTGTGATTCTCCCATAGTGGGAATGACATCTCTATTTGCCACTGACACTTCCAGCACCATTGGAACTGCTGGATCATATGGCCCAAGTGTCACAACAGCATGCATAGCAGCCTGGACCCACCATAGAGACTCCAGTTGTGGTCTCCATTCAAAACTAGCAGCTTTTCTGGTCATTCAGTAAAGGGGCTGGAGTAGCACACCCAAATGAAGAGTATGTTGTCTCCAAAATCCAAAGAGGCTAACTAGGTATTGTACCTCCTTTCTGGTCCTAGGAGGGGATTAGGCTTCAACAAAGACATGCCTCTCATCGTTGAAGACAATCTCCTCAGTTGATGGTGGATGTAATAAGCCATAGCTGCAATCAATTTACTGATGATTTAAGTCTATGAAATATCTTCACAGTAACAGTCAGACTAGTGCTTGTTTAACCAAACAACTGGACACCATCACCTGGCCAAGTTGACTCATGAACCTAATCATCACACATAAATATAATCTAAACTTTTCTATTTTAACCACATTCAAATATACAATTCAGCATTGTTAACTATGTTCACAATGTTGTGCTACAATCACCACCATCCATTGCCAAACTTTTCCATCAACCCAAATATACTCTGTATAATTTCACCCTTAATTTTCTTTTCCCTACCCTAACCCTGTCTGCTGGTAACCTATATTCTAGATTCTAAATCTATGGGTTTGCTTATTCTAATTGTTTCATATTGGTGTGATCATATTTGTCCTTTTGTATCTGTCTTATTTCACTCAACATGATATCTTTAAGATTCATCCATGTTGTTGTATGTATCAGAATTTCATTCCTTTTTTTGTAACTTTATTTATAGAGAAGTTTTAGATTTATATTTATAGAAAAATTACACCAAAAGTATTGGGAATTCCATTATACCTTCCCCCTGCCCCATACCCACACATCTAGTTACCTCTATTATTGACATCTTAGATTAGTGTAGTACATTTGTTACAGTTGATGAACTAATATTGAAACATTGCTACTAACCAAATTCTGTAGTTTACATTATGGTTTGCACTTTGTACTGTACAGTTCCATTATATGTATATACCACATTTTATTTATCCATTCATCCAAATAACAACTTGAGCTGTTTCCATCTTTTTGCAATTATGAATAATGTCACTATGAATATCGGTGTGCAAATAGCTGTTTGAGTCTCTGCTTTCAATTCTTTTGCCTAAAAGTGGATTGCTGGATCACATAGCAATTCTGTATTTAGTTTTCTGTGAAACCGCCAAATTGTCCTCTACAGTGGCTGCACCATTTTAAATTTGGTGTACAAATCCCTTATACCCTCAGTTGGATTTATTATTTGATATTTGATTCTTTTAATTGCTATTATAAATGGAACCTTGTATTAGTTTGCCAAAGGGGAGCTGATGCAAAGTACCAGAAATCTGTTGGCTTTTCTTAAGGGGCTTTATTTGGGTAAAAGCTTGCAGTTCTAGTGCCATAAAAAATGTTCAACTCAAAGCACGAAAAGAGGTGCTTTCTCACCAAAGTCAGTTGCCACATGTTGAATCAAGATGGCCATGGATCTCTGGCTGGTCTCTGCCTTCCCCTCTGGGCTCACCCTTTCCTCTTGAGCTCCATGGACCCAGCCTCTTGAGACTTCATGCTTAAGTGATCCCGTAGTGCTCTCCTGGCATAGGGCTTGTTTCTTTTCAGACTTCCTATATCAGTCTCGGCTGCTCTGCTCGCTTCTCAGTTTTAGCTATCAGTTATCAGGAAAAATGGATCATCTCTCCCTGGGGTTTCAGCTCTTTGAGCCTTCTCCTTTCTGTCACATGGCAGGATAAAAAATGACAGCTCTCTGTTTTCCTGTGTCTATCTGTCTGTGTGAATCATTTATATCAGACCCAGCAAGGGGGTGGGGACTCAACCTCAGTCATGCCTTGCTGTTGTAGTCAAATCAAAAGCCCTGAAGAAATCTTAACAGGTAATCTAATCAAAGGCCCCTCAATTGAATTTAATGCAATCAAAGGATATTCACATCCAGAGGAATAGATTAGTTTACAAACACAGTCTTTCTCTTTTTGAGATTCATAAAATAATCTCAAACTGCCACAAACCTTTTCTTGACTTCTTCACATTGTTCATAAATACTGTATGGAAACACTACTGAATCTTGTGTGTTGCACATGTACCCACCACACACACTTTTCTGAATTATTCTATTAGTTCCAGTACCTTTGCTGTGGGTTTTTCAGGATTTTTTTTGCATGCAGGATTATGTCAACTGCAAATAGAGAAAATTTCATTTCTTCCTTTCCAATTTGAATGTCTTTTATTTCTTTCTCCTGCCTAATTACTTTGGCTAGAACTTCAGTAAAATGTTGAATAACAGTGGTGACAGTGGGCATTCTTGTCTTGTCTGATCTTAGAGAGAATTTTCAATTTTTCACCAATGAGTATTATGTTAATTGTGGGTTTTTCATATATGCCCTTATGTTGAGGAAGTTTCTTTCTATTCCTAGTTTTCTACATGTTTTTATTAAAAGGGTGCTGGATTTTGTCAAATGCCTTTTCTGAATTGAAATGATCGTGTGTGTTTTTCCTTTGTTCTGTTAATGTGGTATATTACTTTAATTGATTTTCTTATGTTGAACCACTCTTGCTGTAACCGTTTAAAGCTTTTTGTGAATCCAGGAGAAGATCATGTTCTTGGAGTTAATCCACACCTGTGGGTGTGGGACCCTTTGATTGTACTGAATTCAGTTGGGGGCCTTTGATTGGAATACTTCAGTGAGGCATGACCCAGGGTGGGTCTCAGCCCTCTTGCTGGAGTCTTTTATAAATGGCAGAAACATACAGAGAAACACAGAGAAAAGTGATAAACACAGAGAAAGAGAGTTGTCATTTTTACCCTGTCTTGTGAGAGAGGACTCCAGTATCACTTATAGCTGCAGAAACTCTGAGAGAAATCCCAGAGGCTGAAAGAGAGGCTGGAGGTTGGAATCAATAGAGGAAGCCATATGTCTGACCACCCACAGCTGAGCTCAGAGAAGAAGTGAGCCTGGTGGAGAAGGCAGAGACAAGCCTGCCTGCCTCTTCTGGGGCAGGATCCAGGATTGCCAGCAGCCAACACTTGGTGAGACAGCATCTCTGATGATGGCTTGAATTGGACATTTTCACAGCCTTGGAACTGTAAGCTCTTACCCTAATAAGTTCCCATTATAAAAACCAGCCCATTTCTGGTATTTTACATTAGCAGCCTTAAGCAAACTAAAACAAAAATTGGTACCAAGACTGGGGTACTGCTGCTATGGAAATACTCAAAATATTGGAATGATTTTATAAATGGGTAAGACGTAGATTCTGAAGGAATTGTGAGCTACTGTTAGAAAAGGCCTAGATTGCTTCGAAGAGACTGTTGGTAAACTAAAGTCACTTCTGATGAGTCCTTAAACAGAAATGATACAAACTGGAAGGCCATCCTTGCTTTACAGAGGCAGAGCACTTGGGAGTCCCACAATCTAGTCAAAGGCACTTCACATAAGCAATCTAGTCAAAAGGTTCCTTAACTGACTCTAACCCAAAGGTCTTCCATACAATATGTTTACATGCACAGGAATGGGTTAACTTAAGAACATAATTTTCTGGGGTCCACAAAAAACTCAAACCAGGACATTCCACCCCCTCCAAACTAAAACACTTGCATATCTGGACTAAATCTAAGTTGATCATGATGTATAATTCTTTTAATGGGCTGCTGGATTGTGTTTGCTAGTATTTTGTTGAGAAATTTTGAATCTATATTCATAAGGGAAAGTAGTAGTTTTCATTTTATGTTGTGTCATTATCTAACTTTGGTATGAGGGTGATATTGGCTTTGTAGAATGAATTAGGGAATGTTCCCTTCTGTTCAAATTTTTGGAAGGATTTGAGCAGGATAGGTGATAATTCTTCTTGGAATATTTGGTACCTTACTCGTTGAAGCCCATCTTGTCCTGAGTTTTTCATTCTTAGGAGGTTTTTAAAATTATTATTATGGATTCATCCTATTTACTAGTTATTGGTTTGTTGAGATTTTCTATTTCTTCTTTAGTCAGTAGTTTGTGTGTTTCTAGGAATTTGTCCATTTCTTATAGGTTATCTAATTTGTTGGTGTACAGATGTTCATAGCATTTTCTTCTAGTCCTTTTTTATTTCTATGCGTTTAGTATTAATGTCCCCTTTTTATTTCTGATTTTAGCTAGTTGTGTCTTCTCTATTTTTTCCTTTGTCAGTCTAACTAAAGATTTGTTAATTTTATTGATCTTTAAAAAGGACCATCTTTTGGTTTTGTTTTGATTCTTTCTATTTTTTTTTAACTCTCTATTTCATTTATCTCTGCTTTTATCTTTATTAATTGTTTCCTTCTGCTTACTTTGTGTTTGGTTTGTTCTTCTTTAGCTAGTTCCTCCAATTTTGAGGTTAGCTCTTTTGATTTGAGATCTTTCTTCTTTTTCAATGGAAGCATTTAGAGCTGGAAGTTCCCCTCTCAGCACTGCCTTTGCTGCATCATATAAGTTTTGGTATGTTGTGTTTTCATTTTCATTCTCCTCACGATATCTCCTAATTTCCCTTGTGGGTACTTCTTTGACCCATTGGTTATTTAAGAGTATGCTGTTTAATTTCCACATATTTGTGAATTTTCCATTTCTCCCTCTGTTATTGATTTCTAGTTTCATTCCATTGTGGTTGGAGAATGTATATTGCATGATTTCAATATTTCTGAATTTATTGAGACTGGTTTTGTGACCTAATATATAGTCTGTCCTGTGGAATGATCCACATACACTAGAGGAGAATGTGTATTCTGCTGCTGTTGGGTGCAGTGTTATACACATGTTAGTTCTAGTTGGTTTACAGTATCATTCAAGTCTTGAATTTTCATATCCATCTTTCTAGATGTTCTTTCCATTATGGAAAGTAGTGTATTAAAGTCTCCTACTCTTAATATAAAGCTGTATATTTCTCTCTTCAAATTTTTAATTATTTGCTTCATATAATTTGGGGCTCTGCTCTTAGGTGCATATATACTCATAATTTTATGTCTTCTTGTTGAATTGATCTCTTCATCTGTATGTAATGACCTTCCTTGTCCCTTGTAACGTGTTTCTGATTATTTGCTTTGAAAAAAATTTTTATTAGAGAAAATGTAGATTTACAGGAAAACCATGTAAAAAAATACAGCATTCCCATATACCCCTGCCATTATGATTACTTTGCATTGGTGTGGTACCTTTGTAACAATTAATGAAAGAAAATTATAATTGTAGTATCAACTATAGTCCATAGTTTACATTAAGGTGTAGGTTTTCCAATATACCACCCTATTAACACCTTGCATTAGTGTAGTATATTTGTAATAATTCATAAAAGAACATTTTTGTAATTATACTATTCACTGCAGTCTGTTGTTTGCAACAGGATTCACTGTGTTGTACAGCCCTATGTTTGTCTTTTAATTTTTAATCTAGTATTAATAACATATAATACAACCTAAAATTTCCCCTTTTAACCACACTCATAGGTGCAATTCAGTGCTGTAAATTACACAATGTTGTGCTACCATTACCACCATTCATTTCCAAAACTTTACAATCAACCCAAATAGAAATTCTGTATAAATTAAGCACTAAACTCCCATTCCCTAACCCCAACCCAGCCTAGTTTTTCACCATTGAGTGTGATGTTAGCTGTGGGTTTTTCATATGTGCCATTTATCATGTTGAGGAAGTGTCCTTTTACTCCTATTTATCTAAGTGTTTTATCAAGAAAGGATGCTGGATAACATCAAATGCATTTTCTGTGTCAATTGGTATGATCATGTATTTTTTTCCTTCATTTTGTTAATGTGATGTATTACATTAATTGCATACCTGGGATAAAACCCAATTGATCATAGTGTACAATTATTTTAATGTGCTGTTGGATTCAATTTGCAAGTATTTTTTTTGAGAATTTTTGCATCTATATTCATAAGATAAATTGGTCTGTAATTTTATGTTTTTGTAGTATCTTTATGTAGCTTTGGTATGACGGTGATGTTGGCCTCATAGAATGACTTAGGTAGTGCTCTCTCCTGATCAATATTTTGGACGCGTTTGAGTAGGATTGGTATTATTTCTTCCTGGAATGCTTGGTAGGATTTAGGATTCACCTGTAAAGTCATCTACTCCTGGGCTTTTCTTTGTTGGGAGGTTTATTAAAAGCTTTATTTTAATTTCGAAAAATAAAAAAACAGACAAAAGGCAGCTTAAATTATGGAAGCATTAATTTAAAAATCATGTCAGTCATATTTATCTTATTTAATCCTAAAAACAAACTCAATTGTTTCTCCAGTGTTCAGAAAGGTGAATCAATGAGCACAGATTGGTTAAATGACATGACCAAGGTCTCCTTGTTAATGAAGAAATGAAATAACATGCTTGATCATATTTACCTTTCAAAACAATCTCATATTCTTCTTTTTTGACCTTTAGCATTGAAGTACCTTCTTTGCCTTTGCTACAAAAATGATATAATATTACTGTTTACTGTAGTCTGTAAGTTATATTAGTTTTATTTTTCCCATGTTGGGAGGTGATTCAATCTCATTACTTGTAATTGATCTGTTGAGAATTTCTGTTTCCTATAGAATCAGTGTAGATTGTGTGTTTCTAGGGATTTGTCCATTTCATCTAGGTTGACTAATTTGTTGACAAACAGTTTTTCATAATATCCTCTTATGATCCTTTTTATTTCTGTGGATTCAGTAGTAATGCCACCCTTATCAATTCTGATTTTATTTTTTTACATGTTCTCTATCTTTTGGTTTGTCAGACCAGCTAAGGATTTGTCAATTTTATTGATATTTCAAAGAACTAACCTTTGTTTTTGTTAATTCCCTTATTTTTATTTTAAATTTCATTTATTTCTGCTCTAATATTTATTTCTTTCCTTCTGCTTGCTTTGGGTTTAGTTTGCTCTTTTTCTAGTTCCTCCAGGTGTGAAGTAGGTCTTTTAGCTCTTTCTTCTTTTTCAAAGGACACATTCAGAGTTAAATTTCCCACTCAGCACTGCCTCAGCTATATCCCATAAATTTTAATATGTTGTGTTTTCATTTTAATTCATCTCAAGATATTTACTGATTTCCATTCTAATTTCTTCTTTGACCCCCTGATTGTTTGAGTGTGTTATTTAACTTCCATATATTTGTGGATTTTCCAGTTCACTGTCTGTTATTGATTTCCAGCTTCATTCTATTATGGCCAGAGAAAATGCTTTGTATAATTTCAATCTTTTTAAATTTATTAGGACTTTTTAAATTGAAGAATATCAATTAATGATATACTTAATCATTCATACATGAACATATATAAACAATAAGTATGTAGTAAAAGTTATGAACTTACAAAGTAAAAATGTTTAACATCATACAGGAGTCCCGTACATCACTCCACCACCAACAACTTGCACTGTTGTGAAACATTTATTACAATCTATGCAAGAGCATCATCAAAATATTAGTACTAACTGTATTACATATCTTACCTTTGGTCTATTTTTCTCCCAATTTACCCTATTATTTTTTTAAATATATTTTTTATTACAGAGGTTGTGAACTTACAAAACAATCATGCACATGTGTAGAATTCCCATACAGCACCCCTTCATCAACACAGAAACTTGTTTTTTGACCCAACCTGTGGTCTATTCTGAAGAATAATCCATGAGCACTTGAGAAGAATGTGAATCCTGCTGTTTTGGGGTGCAATGTTCTATATATATCTGTTAGGTCTAGTTCATTTATTGTATTATTCAAGTTCTCTGTTTACTTATTGATCTTCTGTCTAGTTGTTCTGTCTATTGAAGACTGGTGTATTGAAATCTCCAACTTGTTGTAAAGGTGTTTATTTCTCCCTTTAGTGTTTTTTTTTTTTTAGGGTAGGCAAGGAAGTAAAGAGTTTATTAAGAAACCAAAAAAACTAGAAAAGTACGCAGTCTTAGACATAGCCTGCAGGCATGCTGCAGGGTGAGTCACGTACATGGGGACCCAGGTGAGGCCTTTTTAAAGTCTTTCCTCCACCTTCATAATGTTGGGGAGGGGCCCCAGCTGTTTGCTGTTCTGATTGGTTGCCCCGCCTTCTCCCTTTAGATTTTGCCAGTGTTTTCCTGATGTATTTCAGGTGCACTGTAGTTATGTACATAAATATTTTTTATTGGTATTCCTTTTTGGTGGATTGCTCCTTTTATTTATATAGAGTGTCCTTCTTTGTTTCTCGTAAAAGCTTTTGACTTAAAGTCTATTTTGTCTGATATTAGAATAGCTACCCCAGGTTTTTTTTGTTGTTGCTGTTACAGTTTGCATGAAATATCTTTTCCCATCCTTTTACTTTCAATCTATTTGTCTTTTGGTCAAAGGTGAGTCTCTTGTAAACAACATGTAATTGGATCATGTTGTTTTTTTTTTTAATCCATTCTGCCACCTCTGTCTTTTGATTGGGGTGTTTAATTAATTAACATTTATTTAGTGTTTTACTGTAACAGCCATTTTGTCCTTTGGTTTTTATATGTCATATCTATTTTTTTCTCTTTTCCTTTATTGCAACCTCCTTTTTTGTATAGTTGATCTTTTGTGATGTATCTGACTGATCTCTTTCTTATTTTGGTTTCTGGATATTTTAAAAATACTTTATTTGTAATTACCCTTAGGTTTGTATTATACAACCTACATCTGTAAGCTACTAATTCGAAAAGATACCAACGTAGCTTCAATAGCATGCACATTCTCTGCTCCCATATTCCTATGATTCTCTCACTTTATGTTTTTATATTGTACCACATTTCTTTTTATAATTTTCATCCCTAATATTGGGAAATATGCCTTTTTCTTGTTCAATTTTATTCTGACTCATTCTTCTCTCTTCTCTGGAATTAAAAAGTAGAGTTTTATATTGAGGATACAGTACTTTTGGCTTTTGCATTAACTCTTTTAATTAATTTTTACCAAAGATCTTCATTTCTTCACACTGCTCCAAACCACTCTTTCCTGTCTTTTCTTTTCAACCTGCAAAACTATCTTAAGTAATTCTTGTTGCTCTTTTGTTGATAAAGCCTCTCAGTTTCTGTTTATCTGTGAACATTTAAAACTCTCCCTCTTTTTTGAAGGACAGTTTTTCCATAAAATTTTTTTTTGCTTGGCAGTTTTTCTCTTTCGGTACCTGAAATATATCATACCACTGTCTTCTCACCTCCATGGTTTCTGATGGGAAATCAAAACTAAGTCTTATTAGGAATCCCTTGTACATGACAAATTGCTTTACTCTTGCTGCTTTCAAAATTCTTTATCTCTGGCATTTGAAATTCTGATTCATATGTATCTTGAAGTAGGTCTATTAGGATTTTTCTGTTTGCCATATGTTGTACCTCTTAGATATGAATTTTTTTCCATGAGAGTTTGAACTTTTACAGCCATTATTTTCTCAAATATTCTTTCTGCTCCTTTTCACTTCATTTGTGTGACTTTATGCTGTCACACAAATCTCTGAGACTCTGCTCAATTTTTTCTATTCATCTGCCTATCTGTCCTTTTTAAAATTTTTTTATTTTTCATTTTAAAGAAGCTTTAGATTACATAAATGTTACATAAAAAATATAGGTACTTCCCATATGTCCCACCCCTTCCCCCTTCCACACACTCCCATACCCTCCCACACCAACAATATCCCTCATTAGTGTGGTGCATTTGCCACAATTGCCTATCTGTTCTTATGACTCTTATGATTTAGATGGTCCTGTCTTCTAGTTCACTGATTCTTTCTTTTGCCTGTTCAAATCTGCTGTTGTATACCTGTAGTGTATTTTAAATTTCTGTTATTGTACCTTTCATCCCCATGATTTCTATGTTTCTTTTTAAACTTTCAAATTCTTCTTTGTGTTCACACATTATCTTCTTAATGTCCTATAGCTGTATATCCATATTTTCCTTCATTTCCTTGAATTGATTTATGAGAATTGTTTGAACTTCTTTGATTAGTCATTCCAAATTCTGTGTTAATCTGTGAAGTTTTAATTTACGCCTTTTTCTGAGCTATATCTTTCTGCTCTTAGCCTGTCATTTGATTTTTTGCTGATGTCTGCATATCTGATTATTTTGATATGTTAACACTGAAGATCAATTTCTCCCTCTTGACCAGTTTTATTGTTGGTTGACTTTATGTTTAGGCTCTTTAACAGTTGGTCTAACTTAGTATGAACCTGTAGAGTAGCCTGTGTTTGACTGTTTAGATTTTATCCACTCTTTTCATCTGTTTCTTGCCTGGATATGCAGTACAATGATTAAATTTGCACTTTTTTTTTTGCAATTGTGTCACCTCCAAGAGAAAGCTTTCTTTTTTCTGTTCCTTCTCTGTAAATCTTGATCTGTTTTGTTTTGTGCAGAATTTTTCCACATCTCCTATGATTTATTTATATTCTCTCCCTCACTGATTTGTCCTATTTTCCTTACACTTTTCAGTTGTGGGACTCATCCTGTCTTACAGGAGCTCAGTCACTCTCCCCCACTTGTTTTTATTCTATGAGGCTTTTCTGCCTCCAGTTTCTTCCCTGTTAGGGTATCCTATGCCAGGACCTTAATGGGGTCAATACAGAAATGTGGGTTAATTCCAAAAGGCCCATTTTGCATTTAGGTGTCTAGTGAGCCAAGACTGGACTAAGGGAGTACACCTCTTGCCAACAGTTCTGCTGTGGGCTCTCTTCCCCCCCCACTCCACAGGTGGTCTTTTGTATTGGTACTCTCAGTGGCTTGTGCCCCATCCTGTGCCTCTGCCACCCTGGGTCCCTGTGCCTGGATATGTGTGGGATTCTAACTCACCACTATGAATGGCTCTATAGTCTGCATCCATGGCAAGAGGGACCTGGGCCATGCTGCCTCTGCACAACTCCCAATCTGTGTGGGACCAAGTGATGAGGAGGGTTCTTGACTGTGACCGCAGGAAGAAAATCTACCTGCTCTTGTAGATTATTCATGTTTTTCTTCAATTCAGTCTTTGTGAAGTCTTTATCCAGTCTCTATCATCCTCCAGAGTTTTAAGAAAGTTATCTAAGATACTTGAATGAGTCAATGGGAAACTAGGAAATAAGCTTCAGAGCTGGGCTTAATATAAAAGTATTAAGGCACTATGTTAGATTACAGCTAAGCTAGTTTTAAATGTGTAACTTTGAGTTCATTGTGCATTTCACAGGTTATAAAGTGATTCATATAAATAGGTGAGAAAAATCTATGTTCTATTATTTAAAACTAATCCAAACTATCTTCAGGGTTTGGTAGGAATGAATGATAACAAAGAGGGAGATAAATATTACAGTTTAGAGCAGACATCTCTTTGTTGTCATTCCTCTTCCAGCAGCAGAATGAATTAAAAATGTCATGTTTGAGAGTGCCTATGGCAAATATTTATAATTTTAACAAAGGCATGTAACTTTTCCTTAATTCTTGTCAGAGAAACCATGTTCAGTGCACTGGGATTTGCTTTATTTTAATTTCATGTTCTAGTCACGACAACTTATTGAGGTCATCCTATAATTACAGAGCTTGCTGACAGCACCCTGTTGTGCCAAAATCATTTGTCTATGCTTAGATACTAAGTTTCAGAAATGAAGCCAATTATTCAATCCAGCAACTATTTAAATCCTGAAGCATCCAGAGACTTGGTTCTCTTGATCATTGGTCATGTATTCATTTTGACACAGGCTATAGTTTTTCCCAACAACACCCAACTGGCATATCTATACATGCCCCTACATAAATCACTTTAAGGGCCACTACCTTGGCTAATCGCTGAACAATGTCTTTTATCACCTATAACGAATAAATTTGTTCATTTTCCATATTGCGATAATTAGACCATGTGAGCTGTGGTGCAATGAAGACTTCAGAACAATTGGAGCCAAAGAACCCATAGTATAAGGAGGCCTTATGAATAATTGGGAAATGCAAAACAGTCATGAATGGTTATTTTACTGAAATAATCAAGTTGAATTGTTTAAGAGTGACTTTATTGTAACAGAATCATTTGAAAGATAATTGTGGTTCCAGATACTTCTTTGATACATAGTTTAAGAATTTAGCCATTTTGAATGTTTGTTTCAAATTGTGCAGTCTTTTCAAATTGAGTTGGTAAAGTAAATAATTTTATTTTTATTTGAACATGCCCAGAAAGTACAATTTTGGTGTGAAATGTCAAATAACGTGTTTCTCTTCTCTACAGGGAATAGTTTGCAGATTTGGATGACATTTGATATAAACTGATTTCTATAGTTTGAGGCATGGCAACCTCAATTTTAACCTTCTAGTGATGATGTGTTTACAGAAAATGAGTTGAAATGTAGAACAACAATCACTGCCTGAATTTTCCAGGCTACATCAGGCCTAATGCCTATCTTGTAAAAATTTTTAATTAGATTTATTTTATTATTTTTAGAGAAGTTTAGGTTTTAAAGAAAAATCATGTATAAAATGCAGGGTTTTCATATATTTAACACCTTGCATTGGTATGGTGCATTTGTTATAAATGATGAAAGCACAGTTTTTACAATTGTATTATTAACTATCATCCATGTCTTAACTTAGCGTTCACTGTGTTGTACATTTTTTATGTTTTTTAAAAGTTATTCTAGTTTAATATATACAACCTAAAATTTCCCCTTTTAAAAAATACATAATTCACTGCTATTAATTACATTCACAATGATGTGCGAACTTCATTACCATCCATTAGCAAAAGTTTTCCATAATCCCAAGTAGAAACTCAGTACATTTTAAGACTTAAATCTATATTCCCTACCACCACCCTGCCCCTGGGGACCTATATTCTAGATTTTGACTTTTTATGGCAGCATAATATTACCTGTGTATGTACCATATTTTGTTTATCCATTCACTGGTTGATGGACACTTGGGTTGAATCCATCTTTTGGAAACTGTGAATAATGCTGTTATGAACACTGGTGTGGAAATATCTCCTCAAGTTCCTGCTTTCAATTGGTTTGAGTGTATACCTTGACATGGGATTGTCAGGTCATATGGTAATTCTATACATAACTTTCTGATGAACAGCCAAACTAACTTCCACAGCTGCTGCACCATTTTACATTCCCACAAGAATGAATATGTGCTCCTATTTCTCCAAATCCTTTCTAACACTTGTAATTTTCTGTTTTTTTTTGTTTGTTTGTTTTTGTTGTTTAATAGAAGCCATTCTACTGGGTGTGAAAAGGTATCACTTTGTGAGTTTTATTTGCATTTCCCTAATGGCTAATCATATTGAGCATCTTTCATCTGCTTTTCTGGCCATTTTAATATCTTCTTTGAAGAAATGTCTATTCAATACTGTATTAGTCAGCCAAGGAGGTGCTGATGCAAAATAACAGAAATCGGTCAGTTTTTATAAAGGGTATTTATTTGGGGTTGAAGCTTACAGTTACCATGTCATAAAGCATAAGTTACTTCCCTCACCAGTCTATTGCCACATGTTAGAGCAAGATGGCTGCCAATGTTCAGGCTTCCTCTTTTTCTTAAGTCTCCATGGTCAGGCTCTCTAGGCTTTGTCTATCTCCCCAGAGCTTGATTCTCTCTGGCCTAAGCTGCTTGTTCTCTCCACAAGATCAGTTGTAGATTATCAGGTGAATGGCTTGTCTCTTTTCCCAGGCCTTCTTGCCTTCCTCAAGACCAAGCTCCTCTGTGTGCTTATTTCCCAGGCCTCCAGCTCAAAAACTCTGCATCAAAAAACTCCAACTCTGTCCTTTGCCATGTCTTTTATCTGTGAGTCCCCACCCCTTGGTCCCCTTGGTGGGTGGGGACTCAACACCCTACTGATGTGGCCCAGTCAAGGTCCTAATCATAATTTAATCAATTAAAACTGATAACTCTGATAGGCCAGTTTACAAACATAATCTAATAACTATTTTTGGAATTCATAAACAATGCCAAAGTGCTGCAAAGTCTTTTGTCCATTTTTTAATTGTATGTAAAGTCTAAGAAACGTTGCCTAATACTAGGTCCTTAAGATGCTCTCCTACATTTCTACTAGGGGTTTTATAGTTCTGCTTCTATTATTTAGGTCTTTGCTCCATTTTGAGTTGATTTTTGTATATGGTGTGAGGTAGGGGTCCAACTTCATTCTTTTGCAAATGGAGATGTATTCCCAGCACCATTTGCTGAACACACTTTTCTTTTTCAATTGAGAATTGTCTTTGCCCTCTTGTCAAAAGTCACTTGGCCATAAAAGTGGGGGTTGATTTTTGAGCTCTCAATTTAATCCCATTGGTCTCTATATCTGTGTATGTACCAATACCTTGCTGTTTTGATTACTGTGCATTGTAATAAGTTTTAAGATTGGGAAGTGTGAGTCCTCCAACTTTATTTTTCTTTTTCAAGAAGGCTTTGGCTCTGAGGGGTCCATTACCCTTCCATATAAATTTGATGATTGGGTTTTCCATTTCTGCAAAGAAGTTTGTTGGAATTTTGATTGGGAGTACATGAAATCTGTAAATCACTTTGGGTAGAATTGATATGTTAACAATATTTAGTACTCCAATCCATAAACACGGACTTCCCTTCCATTTATTTATATCTTCTTTGATTTCTTTTAGCAATGTTTTATAGTTTTTTTGTGTACAAGTTCTTTACATTGTTGGTTAGATTTATTCCTAGATATTGATATTTTTAGTTCCTATTGTAAATGGAATTTTTTTCTTGATTTCTTCTGATTGATCGTTACTAGTGTACAGAAACACAACTGACTTTTAGGTGCTGAGCTTTGTTTTAGTTCACTAAGGGCTCAAAACGCAATATGCCAGAAATGGGTTGGCTTTTACAATGGGGATATATTAACTTGTAAGTCTACAGTTTTGAAGCTGAGAAAAATGTCCAAATCAAGGCATCAGGTGAAGCTCCTTCCTTGACCAGCTGAGGGTGATCCTGGACTCCTCTCACATGGGAAGGCACATGGCAGTGTCTGCCAGTCTCTGCCTTCTCCACTGGGCTCCGTTGCTTTCAGCTTCTGGCTGCTCCATCTGAGGCTTTCTTTCTCAGCTTCTATGGGTTGCTCTTTCAATGCATCTGCCTTCTGCTGATTCAAGCCTCAGGCCTCCAGAGCCCTCTGTCTCAGTCTCTGGGGTTCTCTTTGTGCTTCTGTTAATTTCAGTTTCTCACTTCCAGTACTTTCTCTCTCAGCTTCTGGGGTTTTCTCTCTGTCTCTTTGGCCTCTTTTTCTCTGTATATTCATCCTATTTATAAAGGACTCCAATAAGAGGATTAAGACCCACCCTGGGCTATGCTTAACTGAAATAATCTAATCAAATGACCCTTAGGTGAAGTACACTATTTAAAGGCTTCTACCTACAATACGTTCACACCCACAGGAAAGGATTAATTTAATAAAATAATTTTGGGTTCACAAAAGACTCAACTCCCACAAGCATGTATCCTGTAACTTTGTTAGATTTATCTAGTGGCTCTAGGAGCTTTGTTGTGGATTTTTCAGGATTTTCTGTATATAAGAACATCTCATCTGCATATAGAGAAAGTTTTACTTCTTCCGTTCCAATTTGGATGCCTGCTTAATTGCTCTGGCAAGAACTTCCAATATAATGTTGAATAACAGTTGAGCACCCTGATCTTGTTTCTGATCTCAGAGGTAAAGCTTTCACCATAAGTATGATGTTACCTGTGAATTTTTCATGTATAAAACCTTTATCACATTGAGGAAGTTTCCTTCTCGATTTTCTAAGCTTTTTTTTTTTTTAATCAAAAAGGGGAGATGGATTTATCAAATGTCATTTCTGCATGAATAAATGATCATATAATTTCCCCCCTCATTCTGTTAATGTGGTGTGTTACATTAATTGATATTCTTATGTTGAACCATCCTTGCATACCTGGAATAAATTCCACTTGATCATGGTGCATAGTTTTTCCCCTTTGCTATTTGATTTGGTTTGCAAATATTTTGTTAAGGATTTTTGACAGAAATATTGGTCTGTAATTTTCTTTCTCTTTTTTTGTATCATTACCTGACTTTGGCCTCTTACAAGGCATTAGAGAGTGTTTCCTTCTCTTCAATTTTTCAGAATAGTTTGAGCAGAATTTGTGTTAAATCTTCTTGGAATGTTTGATAAAACTCCCCTATAAAACCATCTGCTTCTGGGCTTTTCTTTGTTGAAGATTTTTAAAAATTATTATTATGGATTCACTCTCTTTACTAGTTTTTGGTTTATTTGAGAATTTCTATTTCATCTTACATCAGTAGGTAGTTTGGGTGTTTCTAGGAATTTTTTCATTTAATCTAGGTTATCATATTTGTTGTTATAATATCCTATTATATTCCTTTTTATTTCAGTTTGTTGGTAGTAATGTTCCCATTTCCAATGTGGATTTTGGTCATTTGTGTCTTCTCTCATTTTTTCTTTGTAAATCTAGCTAAGGGTTTGTCAATTTTATCGATCATTTCAAAGAACCAGCTTTTGGTTTTGTTGATTCTTGCTATTGTTTTTTTTTAAATTCTCTATTTTTCTCTCCGTTAATCTTTATTATCTCCTTCCTTCCACTTGCTTTTTGTTTAGTTTGTTCTTTTTTCTAGATCCTCCAGATTTGAGGTTAGGTTTCTCACTTGAGATCTTTCTTTTTTTAAAAAATGTAAGCATTTAGAGCTGTAAATTTCCCTTTCAGCAATGCCTTTGCTGCCTCCTATAAATTTTGATATATTGTTTGTTCATTTTATAAGCCTCAAAATATTTCCTAATTTCCCTTGTGCTTTTTTCTTTCACCCATTTGTTGTTTAACTGTATGTTGTTTATTTTCCACAGTTGTGAATTTTCAACTTCTACCTCTGTTATTGATTTGTAGCTTCATTTCATTGTGGTTGAAGAAGATACAGTATATGATTTCAATATTTTAAAATTTATTTTCACTTCTTTTGTGACCTAACATATTGTCTTTCCTGGAGAATTATCCATGTGCACTGTAGATAAAAGGCCCAACATGTTTGATGAGCAAATGAGATAGTTGTAATTAGGCTTGTGGCATTTTCTTGGTTATAAGATGTATTCAGGAATTTTGAAATGAAACCTCAGCTAGTAGCTGAAACAACTGGGACAGTACCCATCTCTCAAAGGAGAGGAAGCTAGCTAAAGCCAGGGAGGCTTTTAGAATCTTGGTCATGGCTAGAGCCAGGAAGGTTTTCAGGATGTTGGCCAAATTGGCTGTGGTTCAGAGCTAAAACCAGAGTTACATTGGAAAACAAACTAGGAAGTAGGGAAAAGCCCAAATATACAGGTATGCACAGGTGGTGGGAAACACAAATGAAAGTTTGGTTTTAGATATTTAGATTTGTAGACCCCGCTAATGGTAGACCTCACCTGTTACCTGGGGGATTAGCCTCTCTCCATGTGATTCTCATTGGCTTGGAAGAAAGAGTGTTGAGCCTGTGGGTGAACATCCTCAGTTATCAATAATGAATAAGCAGAAATAGAGTCACATGAGGTCACTAGTAAAATATTTTCTACTTATCCAATGGATTGGTTTTTACCATTTTTTCCACTGGTTTTATTAATTGATTGAATTAATATTTTACATTATGATTGTATAGACATAATCCAATGTACATAGTATTTTTCTACATTATATGGAGCACATACAAGTGGAATTTTAAAGCTTCTTTTTGCATCTGAAGTATTTAGAACTATAAAGTAGAGTCTGCTTGATGTTGAGCCAATTTTTAAAATTTTGGGTCATGCCAAAACAAATTTTAAGTAAAATTGTTGGAACTTTTTATTGAAATATAAAATATATTGAAGGAAGTGCTCACATCATAAGTATACAGCTCAGTGAATATTAAGACAAATTGTACATGCCAGATCAAGAAACACAATAATACTAGCATCCCAGAAGCCTCCTAGTCCCCCCTTTTAGCTACTAATTCCCCCAAAATAACCACTCTCCTGATAATAATATATTGTTTTTTTAACTTTAGAAGAACTGATATAATATGTATATAATATGTATTTTTGCACCTGTTTTTTTTTTCACTAAATAGTATGTTTGTGAGATTCCAAATGCTCCTCTTAATTGTAGACCATGTATTATCATTGCTGTATAAAATTCATTATATAAACATATAATCACTTCTGTTGATGAGCATTGGGGTAGTTTCCAGTATTGGTGTTGTTATGTATAGTGTTGCTATGAATATTCTAGTAAAATGTCTTTTGGTAAATATGTGTACATATAAATGCTTCAAAGTGGAATTGCTTGGTCATGCATCAGTGAAATTTTTTGACATGCTATCTTGCAATTTTATCAATGGATAATTTTCCTTATTGATTTCTCTCATAACGGATATATCACTTATCTATCCAGTGCTTGCTGTATATGATTTCTGTTGGCTTAATTTTTACCAAAATTTTTATACACAGAGGTCCAATTACTGCTTTCTTCCTCTGTTACACATTTATAATTCTGCCAATATTAGCTCTGTGGCATAAGTCCTGTAATTTTAATGTGGAGATGAATACAACCATGCTTTTATGCTTTTTAAACATTCATGGATCAATCTTTTCGGTGTTTAGGCTTTCATCCACAAATGATAAAGAAGAAATATTGACATAACATAATGTAGGGTTGTTTCGCATTTTAAAAGTTGACCATGTTAAAATCTGACATTCCAGAACAAGGAAATACATGAGTATTTATTCACATTAAAACACTGTCTTGCTCTACTAAGAGAATCAACCCCAAGCTTCTAATTATTAAGTTGCCCGGTGAACTTAAAATACAATTCTGATTTTATATGAGACAGGAAACAATATTTATTGAAGACCTACTATAACCCAGACATTTTATCAAGTACTTTCAAATGTGTCTTCTTATTTCATTCTTTAAAAATACAGTGAATCTATAGTTACTGTCCCCATTTCTCAGACATGGGAACCATGGCTGTATTAAGCAACTTGTTAAAGGTCACACAGAAATCAATTAGAACCGGAACTGTATGAGTGCAAAGCTTTTTCCCTTTCTTGCATAATGTTTTACCTCTTGCTTGCTAAGGTTCTGCTTATTACATAACATAATGGGACAGATGGATGAATGCCTGCTTATAGAAGCCTGCTTATACAACAGCTTTTATAAATGAAGTTATGTCCCTAAGTGGCTTGATTAAAAATCCTTAACTCAAGGAATGAAGACAGGATTTGATGATCGAATTACATATATTCTTATTTTAGTAGACTATACCGAGCTAGAAAATCCTCTGCCTCAGGATCTGCCACACTCTCCCCCATTTCACATTCTCTTCTTGGACTGACTGATGAGCATGACACATGACTATGACAAATGCTTGGCACCCTCACTGGGTGGGGCCTGTGGATTTGAGGACTCAGGCTGTCGTTAAACTGGAGTCTGGAGCCAAGGATTGAGTGCATGCTGAAGACACTGCTCCAAGTTCCACCACCCTATTGGCTAAGGCACAAGTGAAACTGTGTTTGTAAATTTATAATAATTATTTTAATAGATTATTTTAAATCAGGAAAGAAAATGCTTTCCTTCTGGAATGGACTCTCACCTTTATTGCAATCTGAGTTTGACTTGATAAATAATGAAACAGGCTACTGGTGAGATTACAAAGTATGTATCTCAGGAGGTTTTAAGAATAGAATAACCATCTCTCTAGAATGAGTCCAACGTAGACTTGTGTCTATGAATCTGAGAAGCCAATGGTGTTTTAAAAAGAATATTTCACTAATAGTAAAGAGACCCAGGTTTTAGTTTCCAGCTTGCCACTATCTCTTCTTGGGACCACAAGCAAGTTGCTTGAATTATGAGACCCAAGTTCACTATATTGTGGCACTTCCAGAGTGTGGGGTCCCCATCTTTATATACTTCCTAACATCTAGCTATGAAGAAAACAACTCAAAATTAGGATGAGAGTGTTGGACTAAAATGTGTTCTATGAAAAACTAGTTCCATGGGGGAGAATAACTACTCTGTTTATAGAGGTGTTTTGTGTTAAGTTGGGGGAAAGTAAGTTTAAAAAGTTAAACTTTTTTTTTTTTTTACAGTAAAAGCAGAATGATTTTCTAGGAATTAACTGTCAAACAGTTTTGCTCAATAACTGATCTAGTGTTATATGAAACATGATTTGATAACCACAGATTCTGAGCTCACTACTATACCTTCTGGCTTTGAAAATTCAGTGTGTCTGTGTTTTATAAAAACCTCTTTATTTTCATACCTACCAAGAGAGGTTAGAAAATTTATTAATTTATTAATTCATTCAACAAAGATTTATTAGCCAGGACAGATCTATATACTGAAGATAATTCAATGAATAGACAACAAAAACAAAATTCCTGCCCTCATAGAGCTTAAATTTTAGCCCAGGGGAACAGAAAATAAGCAATTAAATAATAATATATAAATAAATACCATGGTGAAAAATTCTAGGTTAGTGTTAATGATGCTAGAATAAACAATAAATAGAATAAAGTGGAAGTGAAGCTGTATGATTTCTGAGTCAGGGTCAGAAAAGGCTAATTCTCTTGGAATGGCCACTCTATGGTTATTTTCTCATAGGACACTGCCTGTGGGAACTCAGATGCCATGCCCTGAGAATCTCAAGTCACAGGGAATGGATGTCTAATGTAGAGAGGGTAGCTCAAAAGTTGTACCTTGCTTTTATGTCCACTACCAATGAGTTTGATGCCTCAAAACTTGATTTATTCAGTGTCATGAAAGCAAATCTGTCTTAAAAGTACTCAAACAAATGAATATCATAAGAGACAGATGTATTATATAAGTTTCCAACTTAACTCATAGGGACTTAAAATGTAGTATAAAATAAGATACTCATGTTGGCTGTTCTATATATCATCTCTGTTCAAATGTATCTCCATGCAAGAAGAAGCATTGTTCATACAGCATGAAATTGGAGCAAGAGTTACTTGATTAAATTAAAGGGCTAATAAAATTAAGCTGTGATAAATGAATTATCCATTTGGATAAGAGGCATGAACCTCTCACAGTAACAAGAAATGTTTAATTGACTGGTTACCCTTTTCCACATAGTACTAAATAAGTCCTGTAAATTTTATTGCAAAGAATATTTTTTTTCTGTTCTGTGCTGATCCCAAAATTTTGAAGGATATTTAAATTCTTAAAAATATCCCAATGTCATTACTTGCATTACCATAAGAATTACTATAAGATCTTTCTTTATACCTGGAAGCCATTATGTCTATTTAAGGTGATTTTACATATTTCTCATCTTCTTGTTCTTACAGTTGATTTAATATTCAAATTCCCAAATATGTTGGAAACCAATGAACTCTACTGTTATTAATAAGAAGAGTGCAATAGTTATACTGCATATGGGATCTTAAGAGAGTATATTTCCTGAGAAGCAGATGTGACTAAAGCGATTGGGCTCCCGTCTACCATATGGGAGGTCCCGGGGGCCTCCTAGTGAAAGAGAGCTGGCCTGTGTGGCGAGCTGGCCCATGCGGCGAGCTGGCACAACAAAAAGAGACAAAGAGGAGAGACAATGAAAGATACAACAAATCAGGAAGCTGAGGTGGCTCAAGCGATTGAGTGCCTCTCTCCCACATCGGTGGTCCCAGGATCAGTTCCTGGTGCCTCCTAAAGAGAAGATGAGAAGAGAAGACAAGCAAACACAGAGAGCACACAGAGAATGGACACAGAGAGCAAGGCAGAAAGCACAAAAACAATGGGGGCTGGGGGGGTGAATAAATAAATAAAATAATTCTTAAAAAAAAAAAGAGAGTACACTTCTTAAAAGTACCAAGAAGTCAATGAGTAGGAAAGATTACCAAGGAAATCTATGAAATGGTACATTCACTTATCCTTATTTATATTCTTTCAAATGGGTATGAGGAAGAGGAGGCAATTTGCAGAATGTCCATGTGATCTGTGAAAACATTGGTCTTTAAAATACACTCATTGTTGACTTGAATGAAGCCTTTGTAAATAATTTTAAAAAACATTATTTCAACTTCAAAAAATAAAATAATAGACAAAAGGCATCTTAAAAAATTATGGAAGCATTACTTTAAAAAAAATCCTGTCCAGGCACATTTATCTTATTTAATCCTAATAACAAACACAATCGTTTCTCCAGTGTTCCAAAAGATGAATAAATGAGCACAGATTGGTTAAATGACATGACCAAGGTCTCCTTGTTAATGAAGAAATAAAACAAAAAATTCTTGATCATATTCACATATCATGAAACTAAATAATTTTTAATGGCTTTGGTGGAAGCTCACAGCAACTACGCCTCCCTTCCTACAAATCTCTCTCCCCCACCAATCCAACTAACTTCTCAATTGTTTTAACAGCAACATTTAAATTCTTCTTTCCCTAGGAGTGGAAATATCCACTTTCTTAAAATGCAAATCCACACAATAATGAATTATGCCATGTGTAGGGAGAGTTCTTTAGCCTTTGGTTCTAACTCTGTTGTTGGCACAGGCATTAGTAAGAATGTATATGGTCCCTGCAAGACTTCAGAATCAATCAACTTGCAATTATGACTGTGTGTATATTTATTTGCAAGCAGAGTCTTCATGTTTGATTATCCTAAATGAGCTATTGTCTCTTTTGGTGCCATCCTGCAGGGAGGAAAGAATAAATGGTGTGGAAATTAAAAGAGAATAACCAAACATTTATGCAGCATACAAAATCTTTCACAATCATAAAAACTGTAAGGAGACAAATCTAGCAGATCATCCATCCCATCATTCCAATTTTATAGCATAATTCTATATTCAGTGTGCTTGATTTTAAAGTAGTTTACATATCATTGCTTCATTTAGGGGCTTATTCTATAGCATAAGAAATTTTGTGATAGGATTAAATACTTAGTTTTTTAAAGTATGAATTTCATTGTTCTTAAATTGTGGTATTTTGAATCCATGATATTGATATCACTGTACAAAATCCAGGTGGCTTTTAGAAAAAACATAAAAATATTCTCATCAAGCATTCTTTGTTACTCTGATATTCAGTGAAGTTGGAGCAATTATGTCAACCTGCCTGTATACTGTACTTCTTTCAGGCACACAGTTTTGAAAATTCTATTGATTTCATGTTGATGAGGCATGAAACACTTGACTTATATCTGGGTCCAGAGAGTTGTGGTCTTTTCCAGAAAAGACTTGGCTATTTAGCATATTTATATGATTTTGCTCAAAAAAGAAGAGCAGAAGAAAAAATAAAATTATAGTCTTGAAGGCAAATGCATACTGGAGCTGCAGAAGCCATGATGAATATGTAAAGAGGCATATGTACTGCAAAATGATTATCATGGTCAGAATTCAGGACGATCTAGAAGCAGATTTGGATAGTATATTCAAAATGCATTGCAATAGGAGGTTCAAGGTGGAGACTATTAATGTTAGGAGGATTCAAGTAGCTTGGTTTTATGTTCTGCTGACTGTATGGTTCAGCAGCAGAGCCTACAAACTTAAAGGAACTTGTAGGATCAGACAGCATTAGGACAAAGGTAGAAAATACCAAAGCATTTTACTGTGAAAATTGGCCCAGATATTTATAAATTATTGTATACTTCAAGAATGCCTAAAGAGGATGTCTAAATAGATTGAAACAAATGCAGGACTGTGCTTTGTGAATTTCCTGATTCCATATTTTCCTAAACTGGAAATAATCTTTTCCCTCTTTCCAATGGCCTTAGTGATGCAGCCTGCTGTCTTTCCTTCATGACTACACTATTCTTTCCTTCCTTCATTTATTCATTTTCAGAACATGTGTATTGCATGCCTACTTTGAACCAGGCACTGTACAACTAATGGATGAAATTAGACATGCTTTATGTCCCCATGGAGTGTAAAATTCTACTAGGGATTCAGGCATTAAATCTAATGCTGATATGACAAAATGTGTATTTAGTAGGTCTGGGAATGGATACATGGGTGCTTTGCGTATTATATTTTGAATGCATGACTGGTGATGAGCTAATATTTATAAAGTACCTATTCTGTGCCAGGCATTTTGTTAAATGCTTTGCATGTGTTAACCAATTTAATCCTCACAAAATCTTATAAGGTAGGTAGTGTTATTATGTCCATTTACAGATGAAGTTGAGTCTTAGATTAAATAACTTTCTCACATATGCATAACTTGTAACAGTCAAAAGCATGACTTAAACCTGTAGTAGGTAGAATAACATCTCTCCCTTCTCTTTACCCTTTTCTTTCCTGCTTCCCAAGGATAAACTAATCAGAATGGGGATACAGTTTAAGCTGGGGATGGTTAGTACCTTGGATAGCTCCCAGGGTGAAGTTCCCTTGATGAAATCCATGGCCTCATTGGATCTTCTATTCTCAGAGCATCTTAGCTATCTGGTGGAACTTGCCCTCCCCTTCCCCACCCTCTCAATGAACTTCTGAACATTTAAAGAGACTCAGTCAGCCTCATTTAGTAACTCATCATTAACACTTATTTAATATTATCTGGAAAACGATATAGTGGAAGATTGGAGGGGGTGGATATGAAAGCATATAGGACAGTATAGGGTCTGTGATGAGGGTGCTTTCTTCTCATTCTTTTCCAAAATGCCTCCCTCCCACCACAAACACATCATCCATTAGAACAGAAACTTTTAGCTAGTAAAGGAATTTAATAACCCCAGGAGCTCTGGTGTGTAATAACTCATTTTGAACAGTTAATCAGGAGTTTCACCAACAAGGATTAAGAGTAGAAATTTAAAGTAATTTCACAACATGGGGTATAATTGGTTTCTTTTGTGCTTTGCTCTGCTGTTTAGCCAAAGAGATTGTGCAATCATATATTTGTTCTAAATTACATGTTGCTTTTCATCACAGATCTGTAATAAAGAGTCTAGCTAACCATTTATATTTTTCTTTGGATTATAAACATACCTGATTCTGAAATTCTATTTATGGAAAAAACCTCCTTCCATTCCTTCACCCAGGAGCAGAAATAATGAGGGGGAAATGCCAGGTCCATCTTTTTCCTGGGGAAAAACTACTGCCTCATTCTTTTCTTCATATGCACATAGTAATTGCTCTGCATCAAAATTTCCCCTTACATATTTAGCTTTCTGTACCTTTGTTCTTTCCAGAGCCAGAGACAAAGAAGGATTACAAAAGAATATGCCAGAAAGAGGATTATGGGAAGATGGCAGAATAGGAAGTTCCAGGAATCAGTCCCTATACCAAAACACCTATTAAACAGGTAGGAACTATCTGAATCAACTATTTTCAAACTTTGGAGTTCAGTAGAACACTGTACAGAATCCAGGGAGGAGAGGGAGGAAGAGGCTGGTAATTATGGTAAATACATTAATTGCTCTTTCTGTGTAGTTACCAGCTCCCATCCCCCAGTCTTGTGGTAGGCAGCAGTGGGTCCAGCCCCTGGCATAGCTTCCTGGTGCCAGAAATGGACATAAAAATCCACTTCACCAAGATTGATTGGTCCTTGTTCTAATCCAACCAAAACAAAGGCAGCAGAGGAGATGTAAAGATGGTGCATTCATTCAGAGCTATGGAGAACAGTTGAAGGGCTGCATTTGCTGGGAAAGAGCTGAGTCAAGAAAGCACAGCTTAGAGAAGCCTTGGAAGAAGCTTCTGGTTCCCTCCTGGTATTTCCCTTATCACCTCCACTGGGAAGTTTGGAGCTGGCTGGTGCTCCCTCTGTAGATTAATGACCTTGTTCCAGCTGCATTTTCTCTCCCTGCAAAAGCTTCTCAAGGAAAGCAGTATAAGAAACAATTGAGATAGTTGGACTGGGGCAAAGGCTTAGCTGTTTAAGTATGGTAATGGAACACTCAGGACAGGGATAAAATTTGTCTCCTAGGAAGTAGAGGGGCATTCAAACTCCTATGAACAAGGGAACTCCTAAGTCCACTAAAAAGCATAAGCCAAGGAAAAAACCCAGGCCCAGAAAAGATAGGGAGGATCCTGAACCTTGCATTAGCCTTGGGTGGAACTTCCTGATAGGAAGGCTGACACACGAGAAAATCTCTGTCTTTTCATCAGCTGATTACCAATTAAAGAAACAAACATCTCAGGGAGTAAATCCCAGAGTTGACATTTTAACATATTCAACTGTACAGTTTGCAACAAAAGATAAGACAAAGAGCCCATTAAAAGGAAGAAGAAAAAAATCTAGAAAACATCAACAAAAAAGACATAACTGTGGAAATACTGGAAAAAGACTTTAAAAAATTATCTTCAATATGCCAATGGAGATGAAGAAAATACAGAGAAAGAACTAAAGGATATCAGGGAAACAGAAAATGAATAATATGAGAATCTCAATAATGAGATAGAAATTTTACAAAGGAACCAGACAGAACTTCTGGAGTTCAAGACCATAATGACTGAAATGAAAAATTAAATGTTGGGGAAGGGAGAGGAGGGTTTCAGCAGCAGATTGGATATGACAGGAGAAAGAACCAGCAAACTTGAAGACAAGACCATTGAAATGAGTCACGTTGATCAGAAGAAAGTAAAAAGAATTATAAGGAAAAATAGCCAAAAGATACCTCTGTGACATCATTGAACATATCAATATACACAATATGGGGACCCCAGAAGAAGAAGAAAGAAAGAGGTAGAAGGAATATTCAAAGAAATAATGACGAAGATTGCCCACACTTAGGAAAAGGAGTGAATATGCACATACAAAAAGCCCTGACAGCACAAAACAGACAGGATTAATTTAAAGAAAAATATGCCCTGTCAAAGTATTGCTCTAACTATTGAGTACAAAGGACAAGGAGATAGTTCTAAAAGCTGCAAGAGAAAAGCAATGTGTTATGCACGAGGGAGTCCCAATTAGATTAAGCATCAATTTCTCATCAGAAACCATGGTGGCAGTAAGGCATTGGGTTGAAATAGTTAATGTACTGAAAGAAAACAATGGCAAAACAACAATTTTATACTGGTGAGACTTTCATTAAAAAATCAGGGAAAGATTAAGTGATTCCCAGATAAACGAATTTAAGGGAGTTCAACACCACCAAACCTGCCCTGCAAGCAATGCTAAAGGGAATTCTTCAGTCTGAAAGGAAAGGACACTAGACAGTGGTTCAATGTGGCATAAAGAAATAAAGACCTCCAGTAGAGGTAATCATTTGAGTAAATATAAATGTCAGTATTATTGTATTATAGTTTTTGGTATGTAACTCTCCTTATGTCCTACAGATGCTAAAATGCAAATGCATAAAAAGTAAAGATACATCTATGGTTTTGGGACATTCAATGTATGAAGAAATAATTTTTAACAAGTACAAAAATATGTGTGAGGGGGATGGATGGGTATAGGAACAGTATATGTCTATGCTATTGGAGTCAAGTTGATTGTCAGTTATGATTGTTATATATTTAGGATATTAAATTTTCATCACATGGTAACCACAAGCAAAATATATGAAAAATATTCAGATAGAAATGAGAAGGGATTCAATATGGTACAATACAAAGAATCAGAAGAAAATAGGCATTAATGGAAGAATTGAGGGACAGAAAAGGTATATGACTTTCAAAGACTAAATAGCAAACTGGCAGAAGAAAGTCATGCAATATGAGTAGTGACATTTAATGTAAATGGATTAAACTCTGGTCAAAAAAGATTAGCATAAGGGATTAAAAAGCATAATCTAAGTATATGCTGTCTTCAGGAGACTCAGACTAAATTCAAAGACATAATTAGATTGAAGCTGCAAGGATGGGAAAAATATTACATGCAACTAGTAACCAAAAGACAGCTGGGGTCGCTATACTAATATCAAAAAAACAGATTTTAAGTTAAAACAGTTGGTCATTAAAAGATGGTCATTAAATGCTGATAAAGATGTCAATTCACCAAGAAGATGTAACAATTATTAAAATATATGCACCTATCAGCAAATACTGACAGATTTGAAGGGAGAAATTGAAAGTTGTACATTAATTTAATATACCACTTATAATAATCGATAAAACATCTATACAGAAGATTATTAAGGAAATACAAACGTGAACAATACTCAAAACGAACTAGACCTAAGAGACTTACATAGAACAATTCACCCAACAGCATCAGAATATACTCTCTTCTTGAGGGCACATATATCATTCTCCAGGATGAACCCCATGTTAGGTCACAAAGCAAGTCACAGTAAATTAAAAAATATTAAAATCATGCTATATATCTTCTATGACCACACTGGAATGAAGCTAGAAATCAATAACAGAGGGAGACATAGAAAATTCATAAGTATGTGGAAATTAAATAATATACTCTTAAATGACAAATGGATCAAAGAAGAAATTAAAAAGGAAATTAGGAAATATCTTGAGGCTAATGAAAATGAATATATATAGCATACCAAAACTTATAGGATGCAGCAAAGACAGTGCTGAGAGGGAAATTTAGAGCTACAAATAAATGCTTACATTAGAAAAGAAGAATGATCTCTAATCAGAGTCTAACCTCAAAACTGGAGGATCTAGAAAAGGAAGAAAAAGTTAGGCCCAATGTGAGCAGGAAGAATAACATAACAAAGACTTCAACAGAGATAAATGAAACAGAGATAAAAGAATAAAGACAATAAATCAAACCAAAAGCTGGTTCTTTGAAAAGATCAATAAAATACACAAACCTTTAGCTACAAAGATGAAGGAAAAAAAGAGAGAAGACACAGATGACTAAAATCAGAAATGAAAAGTGGAACATTATTACTGACTACACTGAAATAAAAAGGGATAGAAGAGGATATTCTAAACTACTGTATGCCAACAAATCTGATAATCTAGAAGAAATGGACAAATTCCCATCAACACACAAACTACATACTGACTCAAGAAGAAATCGAAATTCTCAACAAACCAATAATTATTATAGAGACTGAATCAGTAATTAAAAACATCCCAACAAATAAAAGCCCAGGACCAGATGGCTTCATAGGGGAATTTTACCAAACATTCCAGGAAGAATTAGCACCAATCCTGCTCAAACTCTTCCAAATAATTGAAGTGGAAGGAACAGTCCCTAACTCATTCTAGGAGGCTAATAGTGGCCTCATACCAAAGCCTGATAAAGAAACCACAAGTAAAGAAAATTCCAAACCAATAACTCTTATGAATGTAAATGTAAAAATCCTCAAGAAAAATACTGTCACCACTGTTATTCCACACTGTATTGGAAGTTCTAGCTAGAGCAATTAGGCAGGAAAAAGAAATAAAAGAAATCCAAATTGGAAAGGAAGAAGTAAAACTTTCTCTATATGCAGATGACATGATTGTGCATACAAAAAAATCCTGAAAATCCACAGCAAAGCTATTTCAGCTAATAAATGAATGCAAAATAGTGGGAGAGTACAAGATCAAACACCCATTAATCAGTAGTGTTTCTATATATGTAATGAACATTCAGAAGAAGAAATCAATAAAAAATTTCCATTTTCAATAGCAACTAAAGGAATCAATATCTAGGTACAAATCTAACCAAGGATATAAAGAACGTGTAAGCAGAAAACTACAAAATTCCAACAACCTTCCTGCAGAAATGGAAAAGCCAATCATGAAATTTATATGGAAGGGTAATGGGCCTTGATGAGCCAAAGCCATCCTGAAAAAGAAGAACAAAGTTGAAGGACTCACACTTCCCAATCTTAAAACATAATACAAAGACACAGTAATCAAAACAGCATGGTATTAGTACAAGGATAGACATATTGTGCAAAAGGCACGTATAGACATTTTTCCAAAGAAGATATACAAATGACCAAAAAGCACATGAAAAGATGCTCAACATTATTAATTGTTAGGGAAATGCAAATCAAAACCACAATGAGATGTCATTTCACACCCAGTACAATGGCAACTATTAAAAAAAGGGAAAATTCAAAGTATCAGAGAGGATGTAGAGAAATAAGAAAACTCATATTGCTGGTGAGAACATTAAATTGTGCAGTTTCTGTGCAAGACAGTTTGACTGTTCCTCAGAACGTTAAGTATAAAATTCCCATGTGACCCAACAGTTCCACTTCCAGGTACATACCCAAAATAACTGAAAACAGCAGTCCAAAGATATATTTGCCCACCAATATTCATAGCAGCATTATTCATAATTGTGAAAAGCTGGAAAAAACCCAAATGTCCATCAACCAACGAATGGATAAAAAAATGTAGTACAACATAAATTGGAATGTTATTCCACCATAAAAAGAAATGAAGTCCTGACACATGCAACAACATGGATGAAACTTGTACACAACATGTTGAGTGAGATAAGCCAGACACAAAAGGGCAAATATTATATGATCTCACTGATATGAAATAATTAGAATTACTATTCTAATTTTTTTTGGAAAAAAAATAGAATAAGCAAAATCATAGATTTCAGAATCTGGAATATAAAGTATAAGTTACCAGGGGATAGAGTGGTGGTAGGAATAGGGAGTTAAGTTTTAAAAGCTACAGACAATGTCCCAAATAGAAAGTCTGTAACTTTTAAGTATAAATGGAAACAATTTTTAAATTGTGTAGAATATTAAGAATTGAATTGAGGCAAAAATAATAACCAAAACAAAAAATCAGCACTAAATATTCAAGTGACTGCAGTTGATTGAATTATATGAGCCTAAATATACTCAGGAGTTTAGGGTTACATGCCATTTACTATAAAGTTCTTCAAATTCAGGTTAATATGAAATAGCCTTATTGAGTTACAGGAAAAAGTAATATATTACATATTTATTAACATGAACTAAGTTGAAAATATATTATTGATTAAAAGATATACTTCTACCATAAATACTATATGAATGAGTCATAGTCAATTGTTATTAAATAAATGAGCATTTCTAAGATTCTCGAGTACCAGGCTCACTTTTAAATAGGTTAAACATTTCTCTAAAATGTATAATACCATAACATTGGTTTATTATTCCTATCTATGTCAATAGTGCAAAAGTGTCATATCTGTGACCAAATTATAAAGAAAGCCTAAATTAAGGCATAAAGTTAATGAAGTTAATGGCATAAGTTAAAGGCATAAGTTAATGAAATGTTACTCTAAGTTATCAGAGTTTAATTTAAGGATATTGCTGCAAATGATCATTAAAACTTCTCAACAGTGGCCATGAAAGGGAAAGGTAGCACTGGTCATGTTTATTTTAAAACTAACACAGTAGTGGTTTTGCTTCCTAAATTGGGTTCTGTATGAGCAGTACTTTTTGTTAGACTGAACCTATTTTGGAATTTCCTTCACTACAAAATAGCTGTTTCAAACTGTTTTCTACTAAATCATTTTCCATAAAATATTAAAGATAATGTTTCTGTCCTGGCTTTATAACTTTGTCAAACCTCAAAAGTATACAAAACTTCAGAAGAATAATCATTTAAAAAAATTGATATTTTCTCACTATGAAAAATTCAAGCAAATTTTCAAAGTACTAAAAGGAAAAATACATAGAATCTCATTGTTCAGAAGCAATACATAATAGTACATCATACTACATATCTTTCTATGTGTGCATGATTATTGTTTAACTTGGATGAATAGTGTATCAATTAAAAATGTTTTCAACTATAAGTTACTGAAAACCAAATAAACAGTTCTTTAGGTAAGTAATGGTTATCTTTTTCTCACATATCAAGAAGTTAGGGCTGATATAGAAACTGTGGTAAATCAAAGACTTTATGTCTTTTGCTATGATATTATTGGAATTTTTTTTTTTTTTTGCCTCATGGTGACAAAATGGCTACTTTAGATCTAGGCATCTACAATCAAGGCATGAAGAAAAGGGAAGGGCTGGACTGAGGTGTGCCTGTCCTTTATTACCAAGAAAGCAAAAATTTCCCCAGGCCATTATCGCCTCCAGTGGATTCCTGCTTATAGCTCATGGATCAGAATTATATTACATTTCTACTCCTAGCTGGAAATGTAGCTGAGAAAGTGAGGATCTACCTTCTGCAGCTTCTATGAGAGAAGGGGGTGAGGAAGAAATACTTTTTATTAAAAATGCAATAAAATGCAATCATATTTAATCTTGATATTTTAAAATAAAGCATTTTAAATTCACTTTTACAGAAGAAAGAAACCAGAATGAAACGAAAGGAAATACTGAACTTCTCACTAAAATAGTTATTTCTTGAAGATACTTATATGGTTAGAAAAAGTCAATAAAAATTACTAACAAGTTTACATCATTATGGATTTAAACATCATGTTTAGATTTTCTACTGTAGTTATTAACTCATGATACAAAATAAAAGAAAATTAGCACATGCTAATGTCCCCTTACCTTGATTTAAATTTTATATTGACAGTTTTACATTATCAAGATATCTAACATTTACATTCTTTTTGTGACTATAATCCTCATAACTGTTTACTTTATTTGCATGTTCAAATTGATCAATAATTTACCTAGTCATTGTATGAAGACTTTTTCTTCCCTTTTATCCTTGACTCTTAATTCTCTTGAAAATTTTTTATGGAGTTTTAAAAAAGACAAGTTCTTAGTTGATAAGTTCTTTGAATTATTTAGACTTTGAGAGTATCTATCCATTGCCTTTATTACTAATTGTTATAGTGGCTGGTTATATCATGAGTCATAATTTCTTTCACTCAGAACTTAGTAGCCACTTCTACATATCTTTTGGTATTGGATGTTGCTATGGAGGATCCTCAGCTAGCCTGTTATTATTTTTTCACCTTTTTAGATGAATTGACTTTTCTGCCCATGTTCTTGGAGAAAAAGAAGTAATGACTTCTGAGTTATTGAAAGAATATAAGGGGGAGTGGGTGTAGCTCAGTGGTTGAGTGCCTGCTTCCCATGTAAGAAGTCCTTGGTTCAATCCCTGACAGCTATTAAAAAAACACAATGAAACTTACAAAATAAAAGAACAGATTAAAGAAAAAGAATGTAAGACACAAATTATAACTCATTTATGTGATATATATTTTCAGAGTGCTTTCACATGCATTATCTTATTTAATCTCTACAACAAACATGTCAAATAAATATAATCTGCATCTTTCATAAAATAAAATGAAAGTTCAACTAATGTAAGTTATTTTCCACATCTTAGATGTGTTATTAAACTAAAATTGACCTCAAACCACAAACTCTAAATTCAGTGCTTTTTCCATTATATGGCTTTGAAAAATAATGGTGAAAAAATAATCTTCGGTTGGTTTTTCCTGTACTGTTTAAGGAAACTTAAAATCATCATATGTTTTAAAATTTTAACCACTTAAATTGTATATGTCACTTAGATATAATATAAAGCTGAGTTTGGTACAGATTTCCATAATCCACTGACCACCAACCTCCTTATAAGGTGAATAAATTTTCCCTATTCAAATTATGATTAAACCCTACATTAAGTTGATCATTTTCATGACTTGGAATAAATCATTATTTGATTTAAGAAATAATTGGTACATTATTAGCTTGCATGCTTTTAAAAAGAATTCTACAATCTCTGTGACTTGCAGATTTTCCTTTTCTATAAGAGCATAGTATGACTTATGCCAATCTGAGATTTATGGTTTTATTTATGGAATATGGAGTTTTCTCAGTTCTGGTTACTGAAGGAACTAAACTGTAATCAGAGGCTTGACAGGCTATATCAGTAAAAAGTATAATTTCTTTTTGCTTCCAAGGAAAACATAAACATATTTTTAAGCCCAGTTAATAGCTCACAGTCTAAGCAAATTATTTTCTTTGTTTCTTTGTCATTTACTTCCCAAAGAGTAAAAACCATTTATGCCTTTTAAAAATTTAATATAATCTATTATTTGGTATTTTCCTAACTCATCAAGATAGTTTATGAAAAGTTGAACTATTTCCTTAAAAATGACATTTAGCAATTGTGATTAAATAAAAATACGGCATTTTCCTAATTTGATGTATTTGTTATTTATAATCTCAACTCTTTAGACACTTGTTTTAGGTGTGTGGGGTCTTTTTTAATTACCACGATAATGACTGTCATTTTTTGAGTGATTTTTATGTTCTATGTACTTAGCTAGGTACTTTAAATACATCATATTTTCAATTTTCATAAAAGCTATATAAAATGGATATT
>JAQZBX010015356.1:0-37622 GCA_029593785.1 Cabassous unicinctus
TTTTAAAAAAAATTTTTTTTTAATTAAAAAAAAAAAAGACCTTGTCAGCTAAACAGGTTTCAAGTACCTGGAAGGAGCAGTGTGGAGGAATGGAGATTTTTCTGATGGTAAAGAAAAGAGCGAACGGTTCTCTGTCAAGGAAAGCCTCGCAGGGGTCTGAGCTTCATGGCGCAGTGGGACCCCCAAACCTGGGCTCCCATAGTGGTTTTGGGCACAGAATGTGTGACACTGCCCTCCTCCCCTCTGCTCCCTGGTTCCCTAGGACCACACTAAGCCAGGGGACGCAACGCAGACCATGCCTCCATCCACAGAGGCCTGCAGCCCCTACTGACTTCACTCCCTCAAGGGTGCTCAGCTGAGGCCCGACCCTGGCAGTGCAAGAGAGCACACTCTGCCCCAAACGGGGATTCTGCAGGTCCAGGGTAAGAGGCTCCCCAGCCCCCGCCCAGGTGATGCCAGCCAAGGCCCTGCAGGAAGCCCAGTCAGCCCCGGCCCCTGCATTCCATGACCCCCGGCTGCTCCCAGCCCATCATGCCAAGCTTCAGAGGAGACCAGGGGCGGCCATGCTCACACCACTTAGGTGGCAGCTGCCTGGGCTTGGAGCCACATGAGAGAGGCCCGTGCACTCCCCAAATGCAGCCCATCGTGGCTCCAGGCCCCCATCCACCCCAGCCCATCTCTATCATCCCTCTTGTACTGAACCCTGAGTCGGTACCCCACTAGCCGCACTGAACACCCATGTGCCTTGTACGCCCCTAAACGTTAAGGCAGAAAAGAACGCAAGATGCAATTCCAACCTCAAGGGGCTTCCAGCTTCTCCTTTGCTAAGCTGCCCGATAATGCACACGTTTACTTATCATCCCTGAAATATGTCTGTCTCTCTGGGTCCTGGTAGATAGAATTGTGTCCCCCAAAAGACATGCTCCTGTCCTCACCCCCAGTCCCGTGAAGGTAGCTCTATCAGAGTTTTTGCAGGTGTGATTAGTTACGATGAGGCCAAACTGGAGGAGGGTAGGCCCTAATCCAACATGACTGGTGTCTTAATAAGGAGACACGGACAGACAGACCGACAGAGGGGAGAAGGCCATGTGACAACTGAGGCAGAGAACTCCATGGATGGCCAGCAAGCCCCCGCCAGGAGCCAGGGGAGGGGAACGGAGCAGGTTCTTCCTACAGACTTCAGAGGATGCAGGCCCCGCCGATGACTTGACTTTGGACTTCTGGCCTCCAGAACTGGGAGACAGTAAGTTTCTGTTGTTTTTAAGACCCCAGGTTGTGGTGCTTTGTTGGAGCAGCCACGGGAATCTCACACAGTCCTCTTTGGCTGGCACAGGGGAGCTTCCCTTACAGAAGAACATAAGTCCTAATCGAGACTCAAAATCCCATTCCTAGTGCTCAACTTCACAGGTCATGGGAGAACTCAAAACGCCACAGAGAGATACCCCTACACACGCACTATATACGGGCAATCAAGAACTCTCCTGCGCTGCTGGACGGAGTCTAGATTGGCACATCCACTCAGGAAAACTGTTTGGCAATATCTACGAGAGTGGAATATACTCAGCAATTTCACTCTTTGCTAGAAACCTAAGAGAAACGGGTTTTGACAAAAAAGGTATACCGGAATGTTCAAAGAAGCACTGCTTAAAAATAATCCAAATCAGGGAGCGGGTGTAGCTCAATGGTTGAGCACTGGCTTCCCACATACGAAGTCCCGGGCTCAATCCCTGGCCCTAGAACCTAAAAAAAAAAAAGGATTCCTAGAATATAGAATATAGTTTCATTATAAAAAATAATAATAACCCAAATCTGGAATGCCCATCAATAGCAGCATGGATAGATCAGTCGTGGTCTAATCACAAGGTAGAATACTATGCAACAATGCAAATTAGTAAATGCAGTGGCAAGGATGAATCTCAGAAACATAATGCTAAACAGAAGCAGTCAGATGCAAAACATTATGTGTGATGCCACTGACAGGAAGTTCAAAAACTAATCTACGCTGTTAGATGTCACAACAGCGGTTACCCTGGATGAGCGGCAGTGGCTGGAAGGGGAAAGGAAGGGCTTTCTGGGGTCCTGATTGTGTTCTCTTTCTTCTTCTGGGTGCTGGCTATATGCCCTGAACGCTGCACTTTTATGCACGCACATTATCTCTAAGCGGTTAGAAAATTTTACCATTCCCATCCATGTACTCACTCCCATAGTCCTTTCATATAAAAGGACAAAGCTGCTCGTGGAGAGGAAATCACTGATCATCCGTGAGTATGTGCAATAACTAGGATTTTTTCATCTCTAAAATGAGGAATTTGCGATAATCTCTAAGAAACCTTCTAGCTCTGGATAGTATGATGCTTTGATCCTATTCTTAGTAAAACCTCATTAATCAGTAATAAGAAATCCTTCCCAAATTAGTGGAAAGTACAAAATATGGAACATTTGTTTAAAGAAAGGCAGTGTTACTGCCTTCAAGAACTAAGTCCATTACAAATTAAAATATAAATGTCTACTAAATTGAAGTTAATGAAAAAAATTACAATATACATCAGGCCTACACTACCTAATCCTGCTTGAATATTATTAAAATCTCGTGCCTTGCCCCTGTTAGGTCCTTATTTCAACCATTTTAATCAAGAAGGATCATGACTGCCAAATTACTGCATCTGCTGTATTACAAGTGACTGAATGAGAGCGTGTTGATGGTCTGTAACTCCTGAGCCCCAGCCACTTTCCTTCCCGGCCCTGCTAGACTTATGTGTTCAGTTCCACACCTGGGAAAAATTGAGCCTCATCTGAGCCCCGGGGCTGAGCCTCCTCCTTGAGGACCATCCTTTGCATGAGGCTGCCTTGGAACATGGCAGACACACAGATTAATGGGGAGACTTAAGACACCCCTGGGAGCTCGGCAACACCGAGGATGGTGAGGACTCACGCAGGCGGCAGGTCAGAAATTCTAGGCGCCATCATAAATAAAACCTCCACTCAGTGGCTAATCTCACAGGCGCCTCACAAACAGATCTACTGAGACGCCCTCGTAGCCCTGAGTTTCCAACTGCAGAAACCTCCCTCCCCAACTGTCTGCAGCATCACTCCTTTGCCAGCGACTCTTTGGGCCTCAGTATCTCCTTCTGTAAAAGGGGGAGAAATGCTCCATGACCCTCACTCTGCTTTGCAATGGCAACAGAAGAACTGATTCACTAACAGTCTTTTGGACCCCGCCCCTACCAAACATGGGGAGTAACGGCTACAAGGAAGTTATTACCTGCAGGCCATGCTGCAAGTCCAAATGGCAGCACGTGGCCAAGGAACTGGCATCTCATAGAAGTTGAGTGAAAGATGAGTGAGTGACCCCTGACTCCAAGCAAACCCAATCCAACAGTCCCCCATTCCCCCCAGAGCAGAGAGAGTGAGCCATAGGGCTAGTGGCCAAGAACTTGACTTTGGAGGAGGTAATTCTTGGGGTCTGACTCTTTTGCTACGATTTAAATGCACTGAAGCCTTGGGCTGAAGACCTTCATTCCAGCAGAAAATAGGGCAGCTGAGTTGGGCCTCCCTTCCCCCAGCCACAGGCTGTAAGTGAACTTCCCCTCCTCCAGGCTCCACCACCTGTCTCTGGACCAAATACAGAACACAGAGAGGCATTTCCTGAGCTCTGCAAGCTCGCTGACCCTGGAGGTTAATCCTACCCCTCTGTGGCCAGGCCACAAGATGAGAATCTCTCCCTCCCAACCAAGGGAAACATGGACTCCTAGAACCTCAGGGTTAAAAGAGACCTGCAAAATCATTAAGTTCAAGGCTTGGAAATGGCAAGGGATTATCCCAAGGTCCCAGAGCAGAAATGGAGAGGCCAGGATGCAAAGCTAGGCCCTCTGACCATCTGTCTAATGCCTTTCTTACTACACCCAAGATGAGACCCACTTGCCATCCTAAATGCCATCTTGGCCCATTGTTGGTGGCGACCTGGAGCGCCATATTGGGAAGGACCATTAGGCTGAGCCTGGGTGCAAAAGGAAAGAGTGCTGTGATCCACATCTGCCTTGAGTGAGAAAGGAGGGTTTTGCAGCAAAGTATTTGCCAACCCAGCACTAGGCCGCTCTTGATCCAGAAACCTCTGGGTATCATTCTCTCCTTCCAGGCCTGGGACAAGTGCAAGGGCCGGAGAGAGTGGCTAACCCTGAGGGGAAGAGAAGAAACTGAGTCGGAGAAGAGCTAAGCAGACCAGAGTGAGATGGGCATGGAACTCAAAAAACTCTTCTTTTATTGCAAATCAACAACTATGTCTTGACTGCTCACTCTTCATTTATTTGACAAACACATCTCGAAGGCCCACTGGGTGCAAAGTATGGGATGGCTTCCTAACTAAAGCTTCCCAGAGTGTGAACTTCCCTCCTGGCTCTGCTACTGAACTCAGTAACAAGCCTTCTTCCCTTTCTGCACCCAGACGCAGTGTCTGAAAATAGAGATCAAAACACTGCCCCGGATTGTTGTGAGAACTGAATGTGAAAAGTCATAGCAGAGGGCATTAGGGAACAGAAAGCATCACCATCATTTCCTTCTTCCCCTTTCGTCTCATTAGGGACTTTGAACCTAAACCCGGGTGCCAGTCCGTCTTCCTAAAAAGAAGCCCTGAAGCTCGAGCGTTCTGAGCAGCGCCCCTCCCTCCCACCACCCCTCCCACCCTGCGGAGCCCCACCTTCCAGGCCAGGAACTGTGGCCCAGGGAGTGGTGGGGAGCCCGGAAGAGGAGCCAACCGAGAAATCCAGGCTCTACGTTAATGAGAGCAGGTGAGTCTGTAATATCCACAGGCAGCGGCTCACACCAGAGACTTTCTTGGATGCTCCAGGGCAGAGCCGGGATTACCACTGATGTGTTATCTGCTGCAATGCTTCCTGCCAGGAGTCAAGTTAATACCTTGGTAATGCGGTAGCATTGATGCTAGCAACACAGAGATATGTAAATTGTACACGGTGGAGAAGGACGGCCATACACCGACATCTGTCTCTGGTCAAGACTTCCTACTCCAGGATGCGAAACCCAGGACAACCCTCTGGGCACCATAAAGCTGTGCGCAGAATGCTGACCCGGAAGCAGAGGCCCAGCACCAAGTATCCATGACCCTGCTGCTGCCCTCAAGTGGGCTTTACCGAATGCCAAATGGCGGTAGAACAGCACACTAGGTGTGGTGGAGCGGGAGGGAGGAGAAATGAAGCAGAGCCCCAGTGAGAAGGTCGTGGTCCCCATCCCATACACGGTTTTTTGACGCTGGGATTAAGGCACACACATAAATATTTTACCACGGGGCAGGGTGTGGGAAGTGGCCAAACGGGGGTTGAGGCAAAATGCAGAGAAGATTAAAAGAAGAGATCATCGTATTCAGCTGTGGCTTTGTGAACAAGCTATTTCAAGCGGACCTTGGACGGCTGGGAAGCTTTAGAAGGCAACCAAAGGGGGATGGGGAATGATGCAGAGGGAAGAGCTTGAGCTCAAGGTGGGGAAGCAGTCATCATTCACCGACGATTTAGAGAGGTGCTGGGCAGTTTCGAGGTGCTGGGCCACAGCGGTGGGCATCCCAACCAAGCCTGGGAAGGGTCTGCATTGGCTGGAACCAGGGAGCATGGAAGGGAGTGGGAACAAGGCTGGAGAGGAGAGCTGGGACCTCCTAGAGAGAGTCACCAGTGACTAGCAAGACTCCCCTTTGCCCACTGTCAGCAGGGGAGGGAGGGGCCGGCCTGTGCCCTCTGGGGTCCCCACTGCCCTCACATTGGTACTCCACCCAAGAGGCTGCCCCAGGCCTCAACTTCTGCTCACCCCTCATGGTGGGGGACATGGTGCTTTGACACTTGGAGGGGGACGGGAGAAAGAAGGGGGACTTGTAGCCTGGAGCCTGGCATAACTACCACTCGTCCTGCTAAGCTCCATTAAAGTCACCCAGGGGACCTATTAGCTGCTGAGAAGTGCTGAGGGAAAAGAAACACGGCCCTCCCCTGACCCGGGGAAAGGGTTGGATTCAAGAAGCCAGAAAGCTGGAAATGTCCTCATTTCCCCCCCCCACATATTAATCATCTTTGGTCTTGGCTGTCACTATCCTCTCCTCCCCCACCCCATCAAGAGCTTGCAAGAGCCCCATCCACCGGACTCGGGGGCCCTAAAATGCCTCTCCAGGTGGAAGGAGAACTGGTAACCTCTCTGCTGTGGTCCCAGCAGGTCTCGCCAGCTGAGGATACCCTTACCATGACAGAAGCCCACCTCCTCCTGTTCTGACCTTCACCACCCCCCAGCATCAACTATTTAGCATCCAGATGCACAAAACACCATTCTGGGAGTTGTGAAGAGCAAGTTAAACAAACCCAGAATGGGAAGCAGATGTGGCTCAAGCGATTGGGCTCCCGCCTACCACATGGGAGGTCCCGGATTTGGTTCCCAGTGCCTCCTGGAGAAGATGAGCAAGACAGTGAGCTGGAGCAACGGACAGGCGCGGCGAGCTGACGCAACAAGTTGACACAACAAGAAGACACAAAGAGGAAAGACAATGAGAGACATAACAAAGCAGGGAGCTGAGGTGGCTTGAGCGCCTCTCTCCCACATGGGAGGTCCCAGGTTCCATTCCTGGTGCTTTCTAAAGAGAGGACAAGCAGACACAGAGAGCACACAGCAAATGGACACAGAGAGCAGACAGCAAACACAAACAATGGGGGGGCGGATAAATAAAATAAAACTTAAAAAAAAAAAAAAAACAGAATGATAAAATCTCAACACGGCAGACTGTCAAGCAGGCGCTGAGGAGCTGTTGTTGGTGTCACCTCACCATGCCAGGCCCACGCCGGCCATTCCACGCACCTCCTCCTCGACGGGGGATGGCCCCCCATGACCAGTCAGATCCCATCCGCTTCAACAAGTGGTGCCAGGACAGCTGGATGTCCACATGCCAAAAATGATTTTGGACCCCAATCTCACACCACACACACACATATGAACACAAAATGAATCTTACCTAGCTGTAAGTGCTAAATATCATAAAACTTAGAAGAAAACAGTAAATCCTTTGACCTTGGATTTGGCAATGCATTCTTTAATATGTCACCAAAAGCACAGGCAAGCAAAAAAATAATAAATTGGACTTTATCAAAATTAAAAACTTTTGTGCTATAAACAATACCACCAAGAAAGTGAAAAGACAACCTGCAGAATGGGAGAGAAATTTTGAAAATAGTATATCTGATAAGAGACCTGTGTCCAGAACATATAAAGAAGTCTCACAGCTCAACAATAAACAGACAAATAACCCAATTCCAAATAGGCAAAGGATTTGAATAGGGATATCTCCAGAGAAACTATACAAATGACCGATAAGAATATGGACAGATGCTCACCATCACTCATCATTAAGGAAATGCAAACCAAAGCCACGATGAAATACCACTTTATACCCACTAGGATAACTGGAATCAAAAAGACAAAAATATGTGCAGGCCAGGATGTGGAGAGACTGGACCCCTCATTCACTGCTGGTAGAACGTAAAATGATGCACTCTGGAAAACACTCTGGCAGGTCCTCAAAATGTTAAACCTAGAGTTACTATAGGGAAGCTGATGTGGCTCAGTGGTTGAGCGCCGGCTTCCTACATATGAGGTCCTGGGTTCAATTCCTGGCCCCAGTACCTCAAAAAAAAAAAAAGTTACTATACACCAGTAATTCTACTCCTAGGTACATACCCAAGAGACAAGAAAATGTATGTCCACATGAAAATTTATACATGAATATTCACAAGAACATTATTCATAATAGCCAAATGGTGGAAACAATCCAAATGTCCACCAACAAATGAATGAATAAACAAAATGTGGTATATCTGTAAAATGGAATATTAGTCAGCCATAAAAAGGAAGGAAGTACCAATACATGCTACAACACGGATGAACTGTGAAAACATTATGCTTAGTGTAAGAGGCCAGTACAAAAGACCACATTGTATGATTCTATTTATACGAAATGTCCAGAATTGGCAAGTCCATAGAGACAGAACAAAGATTAGTGGTTTCCAGGGGCCAGGGGAGTTTGAGGGGAATTGGGGAGTGACTGCTATTGGTTATCTGGTTTCTTTTAGGGTGACAAAAATGTTCAGAAAGTAGATTGTGGTGATGGTTGTACAACTCTGTGAATCTACTAAAACCCCCTAAGTTGTATACTTCAAGTGGGTGAAGTTTATGGTATGTGAATTATATCTCAATAAAAATGTTTTTTAGAGACCTATCCAAAAATCCTTCAAATCAGCTACTCCAACTCCTTGCTTTACAGATGAAGGAGTGAGCCTCAGAGAAGGGGAACTCCTTGCCCAAAATCACAGTTGGTCAGAGGCAGAGTTGGGACTAGATCCCCCAGCTCCTAACTCCTAGTCCAGTACTCTTTCCACTACACCATCCTGCCTCCTCAGCCTCTGGGGCTCATAAACTGAAACAGACAATGATGAGAAAAGGAAGAGAACTTTAAGCTTAAAAATAAAAATGCTTCAGAACTTAGATCATATGCAATTAAAGAGTAAATCAGCTCCATGGCTTGTGGGAAAAGAGAGGCAGGCAGACAGCAGAGCTCTGAGGAGGCCCTGGAAGAGGCCGGCACAGTGGCAGAGGGGCCGTGAGCAAATCCAACATTAATTCCCTGTTATGTGCCAGGTAATGTAGGAGCATGTTCCTGAACAAGATGTGGTTTGCAGCAGAGCTGGCACTTCAGCTAATCCTTGAAGAATGGGCCTAATTCCACCAGGGTGAGGGCTTTCCAAGCAAAAGGAGCCACGTGACCAAAGGCACAGAGGCAGGTAGTTTCCAGGCCTGTTCAGGAAATAGCAGTTGGCCAGTGCAGCAGAAGCATATGCTTTATGCAAGGAACAGTGGGGGATAACACAGCAAAGGTAGGCTGAGGTCAGATTCTGGAGAGCCTTGTGTGCTTTGCTTAGAAGCACAGACTCCAGACAAGTAACAGAGAGCCATTGAAGGTTATAGAGCAGGAGCATGACTTGACCTGAGGGGTGCTAGGGAAAAGTGATTGCCCCCAGAGCCAGCACATAGACTAGTGAAGAGAGAGTCCCCAGGCAAGACCAGCAGGGCAAACACTTCCACAGTTCTCATATGAGGCATTCATAGGCCAGCAGAGGGTGGTAACAAGGAGAGCTGAAGGGAAAGAGCCAGTGGGTGCTCCCTGCTTGTATTGATGCTCTCACGTTTATGTTAATTAGACTGCCTGAGGAAAGCAAGAAGAGGAGGGCACTCTCTGCAGGTACGAAGAAGCCGCCAACTCCTGCAGCCCATGTTGTGATCCAGTGCTGACAGCCCTTTATCTTTCCCGTTTCTTATTTTTTTGTTTAGGAGATAAAGAGAGGGATGGGGAAGGGGAGAGGACAAAACGGAATTGCCCGGGGAACAAAAGCCCTGGTATGTTGCTGCTCACCATTTTTATCGGGGTATGCTGCTCTGTCAGCACCCTATAATCACAGCTAAGGCAGGGAAGCAGCCCAGAACTTACGATTCTGGCATAAAAGCATTCTGGCGGCGGCACCTGCCTGCGACGTTCCAGTTGGACACGGCCTTTGCTGAGTAGCCACCTGGTCGGGGTCGGGGAAGGAAGGGCCCAGGTACACAGAGAACGGAGCCCAGAGACTCGGGTTCAGGTCCCGGCTACGTCAGCTCCGCGACCTTCAGCAAGGCACTTAACCTCTCCAGGTATGTTTCTTAGCACTGCCAGCAATAGCAGCTGCTATTAATTATTCAGGGTCCACCATGGGCCAAGGACCTCGACCCAAAACCCTATGAGATAAGTATCAGTCTTCCCATTATACAGATGGAGAAACTGGGCTTCAGAGGTTAAACAGGTTAGTCAAGGTCACAAGACTGCACTTGAACCCAGATCTGTCCAGCTTCAAAAGCCACATACAAAACTATACTACACTGCCTGAATTCAGCAGAAATCATAAAACCTACCGTCCCTCCCTCGCCTGCCTACTATGAGGCTCAGCGGGAATAATTCATGCTCAATTCTGCAAGGGTGCTGTCCTTATCAAAAGGTGGGGGGCCTCCGAGTCAGCCAGACCCCACCTCACCTGGCCCCCGGCCCCCAGGCTCCCCTCCTCCAGAGCCTTTCCCACTAGCCCAGCCTACCCTTCAGCCCCGTCCGCCCCTCCTGACCCACGGTGGCCTCCTGTGCCTCGCTCTAAGTCCCCGGGTTGCATTCGACTCTCCGAAGAGAGGCCCAGGTGTGGCCTTGTTCCCAAACCCCTTGCCTGTGCAGGCTGCTTTTCCTATCATGAAGACAGAGGGCGGCTGCATTAGCCCTGCAGGTGACCTGAGACGAGGCAGGGACGGCCTCCTGTGCAAGGGCCCAGCACTCAGGAGGCACCTATGCTTCCCTGGAATTCACAGCAAGATCCTCTCGATCCTTCCATTGCATCTTCCCATCCTCCCAGGCAGGCATCAGGCGCCAAGGGGACACCTAGACAAACGCCTCGGCGCTCCTGACACCAGCTGGAAGGATGTCAGCCTGTTAATGCTAGAGGAAGATCGGACCTGACATTGTCAGTGATCTGAAAGCTCCCAGCTGAGGAGAGCGTTGTTTTTTAATAAATAATAAATAACACGGGGTCTGCATTTCCCTAGCAAGTCGTATTTCCTCAGTATCACAAAGCTCGTGCGTCACAGCTGTCATCTGGGGAGAGATACTGGCATCTTCAAGCCCCTTCTCTCTCCCGAGGAGTTCAAAGCACTCAGACAAACTCTCCATTAGCAGCTCTCGAGGAGAGAGGCGAGGGGGGCCCTGGCAAGCCTGCCTCCAGTGTGCCAGCAGGAAAAACGTGCCAACTGCTCATTGGGGGCAATTTTCCTCACTGTGCAGATGTGGAAATGGAGGAAAAGTAAATTTAGTCAGTGCCCACCTAACCCAATTTTCCCAGTTCTAACTCCATGCTTCCGACCTTCTCTCTTTCCAGGCCTAGCTCTTCTCAAAGGTCCTTCCAAAGGGGCCAGAAAATGGAGATAGGGTCTCTTATTGTGAGGTAGACAGAGACCCCCTCAGCCTCCTAACGTCTTGATTCATCCTCACAGCTGTCCAGGAGCACTTTCCATGGAAACCTGCCCCAACCTCAGAACAGAGTCAGCGCCCCTGCACGGGAGTTCCCACAGCAGCCTGCCTCCAGCCTCCTTCCCTCACTGGGCATTCGATGCTCCTACCGTAATTCTGTGTGCAGATCTGACGCCCCCACGAGTTGTATTAATTTTACAGATTTATTCTCTTTGTATCCCCCAAATGCCCAGCATGATGCCTTACTCATAACCCATAAAACGGGGGAGTGGGGTCACAAAGTGGCACCCCCAGACCAAATCCAGCCCATAGATGTGTTTTATTTGGTCCGCACCAGGTTTTAACTGTTGTTCTTTTTTTTTAATTACTTGCCAATATTTCAGAACCAGGCTGTTTTACATGAAAATCAGGAACTCTCAAGTTTCCCCTGAAACAGGGAGCTCTGGCAACACGGGGCTCACATTTAGGCATGGCGACCCCCTCTGGACCTGGCCAGCAGGGGGTCTTCAATGTGGCACAGACCCCACCGCCCTGGCCCATTTCACGCTCCCGGGCAGCCTGGCATAAAGTGTGGTGAGACGCCAGTAAGCCTCCTCCAGGTGACAGGGAGATCCAGTTTCTTGCTTTCAGAGTGGTCAGATGTGGGGGAGCGAGGGCACATTTAGAAATTCAGCATAGTCGAATCTCTGAATGTACCCAAGCCAGGAGGCTTCAGAGGCAGGACTACAACAAGGGGCAGGGCTTCCAGCCTGGACGACAGGAGCTCTGCTACCTAGCTCACATCCCAAGGGCACAACAGGAGGACAGAAGCCGACCACAATCTCAGCTCAATCCTGTGACTGCTCGCAGGCACCTGACTTCCGGCTGGCATTTAACAGCCCAGAAGGAATGCCTTGCTTCCTGAATTGTCCTAAGGAAAGCATACCAAAGGGACAGCAATATATATATATACACACACACACACACACATATATGTCATAATAATATAATACAGCAACATACATTAATGCAGTCTCCTGCATCATTATTGAAGCAGGTTAAAAACTGTTAACAAACTGAATGTTCAACGATGGGAAAACTGATAAATACTTGATGATTACTATGCAGCCATTTAAAAGTCTAATTGTGATGATTAAGTGGGCTCATGGAAGAATATTAAATAAAGCAAATAAAATGCACGATGATATCCACATTATGACTTCAAACATGAAAAAATTACGTCTGCAAGTAAATACAGACTGGAAAGCGTGATGGAAAATGGAGAGCTGATTTGTCATGTCATGGTGGTGGCAGGTTTGTGAGGTGTTTGGGTTTTTTTCCCTTTCCCTGTGATTTGTATTCTCATTGTACAGCCTTATGAATATAATAACTTTTTTACATGCCCCAGCCTGCTCCTGACCCTGAAATAAGCTAACACAATCAGAAAACAGTTGGAGATGAGGGCGCCGTGGAAAAAACGTCTCCTTTGCAGAGGGCCTTCTGGGCAGCCCACGGCGCGTAGGCCCGGGGTAAAGGTTTTGTCACAAATCAGCAGGGAGAATGGGGGGGGGCTTCAAAAAAGGCACTCCCGGCACCTGACGCGCCCCCCCGCCACCGGCCACACACAGGAGGTCCCCTACACGATAAAGGATGCTTAGCATTCCCCACTGAGCGCAGGCATCGTCCTGGGGTCCAGCCTTCCTGTGTGTGGGGCACTGATTCTCCACAGGCCCCACTCCTCCGTCATCTGCCATTTATGGGGGGACATCAGAGTCCCTGTCCTGTGGTACTGCACGAGGAAAGAGGTCCTACTGCCTCCAAGCTGGAAACAGCCACCCCAGCAGTGTCCTGGGAGACCGCCCCACATTCATTGTTTATTCTTTCAAGACACATTTTGTTGTGTCCATTGCTGGGGACTCAGCATGTAGCCTAGGGAAGAGGCTGCCTGCCCAGGAGGCAGGAGTGTCGGAAGGACGGCCAAGATGCCTTCCAAAAGGAGGGGGCCGGTTGGATGCCAAATACCAGCCCACCTGGCTTCAGACCAAAACCTGGGGTGAAGCCCTGCGAGGGAGGGGCCGGGCATCAAGGGGCACACGGGTGACCAACGAGCGGACCCCGCAGTGCCTGCCCGGGCCCGGGCCGTGAGGGCCGTGAGGCGGCAGCTGCCTTCTTTTAAACCGTGACAGAAAGCTGGTACCTTTGAAAACAGGAAGAAACTTTCTTACATGCGATTTCCAAACTGATCAGACTCCTCGGGGAGAGATTTCCTGCAACTCCCTGTGGGAATGAGAGCTGGAAAAGGAAAAACTCCTCTGAGAGTTGTCTGAGCAAGCAGCCAAATGACACCCCAAATCCAGCAGGGCGGCCCATTTGCAGGGAAATTCACTTATGCTTGATTGTTAGGCTTTTACTTTTCAATTCCCAAAGATTGGCTTAGTTTAAAACAGGTGGGGTGGGAAGGGGAGGGAAGGGAAGGGAAAAGGAGGGCAGGGGAAGGCAGGGGAGGGCAGGGGAGGGCAGGGGAGGGCAGGGGAGGGAGGCAGAGACAGAAATTCGATTCATTACTGCCCTATTCTGGTCAAGGGTTAGAGAGGAAGTCCCAGGCAATGGGGCTCAGTCCCGACAAGGAAGGGAGGGGAGAAGGCAGCCAAGCTGGTCAGTCGCTAAGTGGGCCAGCTGAGGGACATCTGCAACCCGGGTGCCTGCCCAGCTGGTGGCATCTGCCTCCAAGGGGAGACGGGAGGGAATGGCTGGAGGGGGGCCAAGAGGGCACCGAATGTGAAGGCTGGTGACGGGCAGCCACCCCCTCCCCTCCTGTAAGCAATCCCCAGCACAGGGTTATTTCCAGGCACTTTTTCCTGTGAGAAAAGAATGGGAAGAATGCAGCCCGGCCATTACCCAAATCCACCCCACAACGGCTCCGTGCCCGATTGCGTACGGTGGGGGGGGAGCCCTCCGGAGCCTGTAATCAGAAAATCCATTTAAGAAACTGAAACTGGCAGCCAGAAACTAGTGACATAGGTAATGCAATATGAGAGCCTCGCTTAAAGCAAATACGCGTGCACACACACTCACACACACACATATACACACATATAGCCACAACCAGCTCCCGATGCACATCCACACGTGTGCCCATATACACGTGCATGCACACACAGACGTGCACACGTGCTCACAAGTGCTACAGGCGTGTGAGAGCACACCGGCCACACCAGCCTCTACAAACAGCATGGAAAGGTGGCCAGAAACACTCCTGGACTTTTATAGCTCTTCAGGGACCTGATCTCCAGGAAGTGCTAGCAATTGCAATCCAATTGTGTCCCTGGCTGGGGAAGCCGGCTGGAGGCTGGGGACCGTGCAGGGGGAGGAAGAACTTCATTGGGAAAAAATGTGGACAGAGCTGAGTGTGGAACGGAAGGACAAAGGCTTGGATGCAGGGGCCTTCCTGCGAAACCGGGCGCTCTGCGCGCTCTCGCCATGTGCCTGGAGCTGAGCCGGAGCAGCGAGTTAAAAGGCAGAGGGGGGAGCTGGTCTCAAGGCCAGGACGGGGCAGGGGGTGGCGGGGCAAGGGCAGGGCGCGCCGTCCTGGAGCCTGGCACCCTGAAATCGGCCTTTCGGGGGGGTAGCCTAGGTAGCCTCCACCAGAAGGAGGGTTCAATCTGAGACCCAACACACTTGCTGTCCTCGCTTGCTGCACTGGGTGGACCGGTGGAGAAGAAATGGGCACTTCTTGAGCACCCAGCACGGGCCAAGGGAACGGGGTCTGGAATTCCAAGTAGCAGCAGCAGGGTAAGTACCATAATCCTCAGGCTGTACACCAGAAACCCAGGGGTCAAAGAGTGTCGCCCCCAGTCAGAGGCTGGAACGAACGCCGCCACCGCGTCTGCCAGCCACCTCCAGGGTCCTACCCCCCACTCCCCTTGGGGTTTCATAAAGCATTTCTTCCAAAGTAAACACCCCCCAAAAAAATAAATAAGTAAATAAACAATGCACCAGCTCCCTGGGTGGCCTCAGTCAAGTCTCTTTGTCACTCTCTGGGCATCGGCTGCCTCTTGCGTAAGGATAAGGGGGTGACCGAGGGGCTTGCTGAGGACCCTTCCCATTCCAGTGCACACTGAGAGGGTAAGCAAGCCCATCATTCAGGCAGAGGGCCTGGGACGAAGGGAGCCCGAGGCACAGTTCTCTGTACTCTGGCAAAATGTAACACACACACATACCCACATGAGTTCCTACTACGTGCCCGCCACCTTTCTCCCTATGTTGAAATGGCAAGTGTTCTTGTCTAAACCGGATGGACTGGTACAGAGGAAACTGGCTAAACCAGCTAAATTGCACACTCCTTGAGGGAAGGGTGCTCCACCCAATTCTACCTACACCCCCAGGCTCACCACAGACACTCATTACTGAATGAATGAATGAATGAATGAACAAATGCTCCTCAAAGGCATGCTTCAGGAGAAAGTACTTAGGAATTTCTGTTTACAAATGATTTCTCCTCAAAGGTGGAAGACTTGGGCCTTCCCAAACCTAACTTTGCATTGAAATCATCTGAAAAGCTTTTCATAATGCAGATTTCTGCCCCCACTCCCAAAAATCTGGAAAGAGGGCCCAGGAGTCTGAATTATGGAAAAGCTCCCCAGATGTCTCTAACTCTAAGCCAGGTTGGAATCACTGATGTATATTATTTGGCTAACACTCATCCAGCCCTGCATTGGGACCGGATGAAGCTAAGAAATAAAAACAAAGTAAATGACTCTCTCCCAGAGCCTCTTTTTTTTTTTTCAAAGAGCTGAAAGCAGCTCTTATGCTGTGATGCTCATACCTGTTGCACTGAGACAAGGTGACAGTGCTCCTTCCCCTTCTGCAGACTGGCAAGCGGAGGGCACTGAGAGGAAGCACACTCCTTCCCTCTTTTCAACTCTCCCCTTAGCTCCTGGAGAACGCAAGCAGGTAGAGCCCTGAAGGACATGGCTGGATTGCAGAAAAAAGAGGGAGCAAGGCCAGGCACGCCTTTGTCTGCAGAAACTGCTGCTGCCACCGTCAGCATCTCTTCCCCTCCTGCCCAGGAGAGGACAGGACATGCATGTGCTCTTTTTCCTTCCTTTCTTTTTTTTTTTTTTTTAGGTACTGGGGCCAGGGATTGAACCCGGGACTTCGTATGCGGGAAGCTGGTGCTCAACCACTGAGCCACACTGGCTCCCCTGAGTTGGTTTTTTTTCATTTGTTTGTTTGTTTTAGGAGGCACAGAGAACCAAACCCGGACCTCCCATGTGGGAAGCAGGCGCTCAACCACTTGAGCCACGTCCTCTTCTGCATGTGTGCTTTTATGGCTAACCCACTCCAGCTCTGACCCCAGATGCTGAGTCTCACCAATGCCAGAAGGAACAGAGACCCCCAGCCCCTTCCGCTCAGGCCTCCACCCATCTCTCTACCCTGGAGGCAGGCGAGGGACCATTCTTTCATTCATTCATGAAAATTACAGCAAGGCGAGGAAGCGCCAAGCATAGGACCAGAGTTAGAAGGGTTCAGACTCCCAGATGGAGGCGAAGGAGGAATGTGACTTGTATTCTTTTCAATTAGAGCAGCCTCTCAGAGGCACCGGGGCTGAGAGGCTGAGAGCTAAGCTGCCTACCCACCACAAGCATCCTGGAGCCGGGGGAGGGGGTATCCGACACCACCCTGAGCCCCCTTCCTTGGCAACTAGAGACCCCTCCTTAGAGGCAGGAGCCTAAAGTTATGTCGGCCAAAGAGGCCCCCTCTTCTCCTTATCCCTCTCCTCCACCCGGCCCTGGACGAGATTGATGGAGCTGGGACAGCTGCAGCAGTGGGGGCGGGGGGCGTAACAGCTGGACAGAGGGGGGCCTCCCCCCACCCAGCACAGTCCCAGCCAGAGCTGGAGAGGAGGACAGAGCCAGGTCTCCTCTGTGCACTTCTCGTTAAGGAGCGGAATGCGAGCCTTCAGCTCCGCTGACCTTCCTCCCTGGCCCTCCTGGCCCTGCTCGGAGGCAGGTGTCTCCAGATTCCACAAATAGCAGGGCCGCTCAGCAACGTGGGCGCAGGTCCCAGGCCCGGGGCAGACGGCCCCACGCTGCTGTGGGCCAGGCCCCCTACAAGCATCCTGCGCTTCCCCACACCACAGCCCACGCCCGCCCGGGTGGCCCTGAGGCCCCCACCCCCACCACTGCCAGCCCACAGGCCTCGGGTGCCACAGGAAGAAGCCCAGAAGCCAGACCCCCAGCTCAAGAGGGCAGAAGGCCATGCAGTGACACAGCAGAGAGGAGCACTGGCCGGGGGGTCGGCAGATGTGGGGGTGTCACAAATTAACCTTCTGGCTCTGGACAGACTTAGGGTCAAACCTTGGCTCCACTAAAAAGTTTTGAGACACTGATTTCTGGTTGCCTTGTCTGAAAAATCAGGGTCACAGTATCCACTTTGAAGGGTGCTTCTCAGAATTAGAAGCCCCATATCCTGGTCCCTGACGGGGGCTCAACACGTGTCAGGCCTCAGTTTCCTCATTTGGACAACTAGTAGAAATGGTCTACGTGGTCTCGCAGGGCTCGTCCAGCTTCCATGAAATCAATCCAACCTTTTGGCCATTAGCCCTGGGATATAGCCCTCTAAAGAGAATCACTGCTAAAATACCTTCCCTGCCACTTGACTGTCTCCCAGTCTCTCCTCCGACTCCCCCGCCCAGATGCTACACTCAATCTGCAAGCATGCCCAGATCAGACCCCCAAGTGCCAGCCTTGCTCTACCAATCTATCCCCCCCACCCCAAACCACTCAGAACGTTAAGTAGTTTCTTACTTAAACAAATTACTCACGTGTAACACACCTTACATCATGGGGACCCACCAGCGTGTGGCAACACTGCAAGTAAAACTGTTGGTTTACAACCATACTGTCCAATACAGTGACCACTGGCCACAAATGACTACTCAAATTTAAATTTTTCATTAATTAAAATTAAATTTAAAATTCAGTTCTGCAGCTGTATTAGAAATGTTTCAAATGCTCAATGCCCACATATGGTTATCGGTCACTGGACTGGACAGTGTAGAACAGAAATTCCCCTCACGGCAGCGCGGCTCCAGAAGATGCGCTAGCCTCAGGCCCCAGGTGGCTCCACTAGGATCTGGGAGGGGACAGGCAGCCAGGGGAGGAAGCATTTCACATTGCTTCAGTGGAGATGCCATCAGGATGGTGGCTCCAGCAGGCCCTCCAACTCAGGCCATGCCGCCGAGTGAGGGCCCCACACCTGGCCCTCCTCTCCTTGGCTCCAGCACCCAGGAGGACGCGGCAGGCAGCTGTCACCACACTTCGTTTCTGGGATGCATGGGATGCTTGTCATTCTTCCCAGCCCCTGGTGGACTCCTGGCCCGTCCCAGCTCAGGTCTGCACCTTATCCGGAGCAGGAGTGCCGCCCCCTCCTGCTGCCCGGCAGTCCTTCCAAGGCCCACCTGGCTTTCAGGCTGAAAGGAGTGACAGGGCTCCTACTACAATCAAGCACCTCCTATATTCAAGGAACCACCAACGTCCTTTCACTTAAAGTATTCTCACGTACTCCCCACAGAAATGCTGCAAGGCAAGTATGCTTAAGCCCATTTTCCAGATGACGAAACTAAGGCTTAGAGCAGGTAAGGGACTCGCATAAGCTAGTAAGTGGCACAATCTGAACACAAAACCAGATAGTCTGACCTTGAAGCTTACGCTCTTCTTGTTACACCCCTCCAAGGCCACGGAATCCACAAGCAATAGATAGAAAAAGAGCCAGGCACAGCCGCTCTCCTCCCCCAGGGAATTCTGTGCACACGTAGGCAGGAGGGACAAGACCGAGAGCTCCCTGAGAGAGCTCAAAATCCCAGGAAGGTCTGGCATTGGGGAGGTAAAGACACAAAGCAAGTGGAGGAGGATGAGGAGGAGGTAAGAGGAAGACAGCGGAGGGGGCAGAGAAGAAGCAAGGAAGGGCAGAGTGCATGGGGACACCTGACCGCATTCCAGGTGTAATTCGTCTCGTACGCACTTGTTCATCTCCTGTCTGTCTTCCTCGGTCAGACCAGACCACAGGCTCAAGGAAGCAGTGACCTTGTCTGTCTTGTTCAAAGCTGTTTTCCTAGCACTAGATGATGCCTGGCAAATAGTAAGTGCTCAGTAAATATGTCCGGGGACTATGGAGAAAGAAAAGACTTCCTTCTGCCTTTTCAGAAGAAGTCTGCCTGACGGCAGCCCCTCCTCAGCTCCCCAAGGCCCCTGCGACATCTGGGGGAAGCTGCCCTCCTCCGACGGGCTCCAATCCCTGGCCCAGCCTGCTGCGCCCCATCTGTCCCTTGGCCGTCAGCCCCAGACCCAGCCAGGTCCTCAATCTAGGCTGTCAGGGCCGAGGGAGGCCTCAGAGGTCATCTGGTCCAAGCGTCCACGTTACAGATGAGAAGACCGAGACCCAAAAGGAGCACGGGCTGGCCTGCAGGCGCACAGTTTCAGAGTGGAGATGAGTTTCTCATGACGGTGCCAGTGGGAGCTGGAAGATGGATGCCCACCGCCAAGGCCCCAGCAGCCTGCAGCTTGCTCCCAGGGCTGGGCCCAGAGCCGGCAGCCCATCTGTGCCTTCAGCCTGCCAAGCGGCCTTCCCTCCCCTGTGCCCATGTTAATGAAACCCACCACAGGTGGCTTCGGAACACGGCACTGGGGGGAGGTTTGGCTGGCCATGGCACCAGGCCCTTAATTTCCGATTTCCCAGCCTGACACCCCTGACAGTCCGAGCCCACTCTGCTCCGAGCCCCATGTGGTCATACATCACCGAGGCTGATGCCAGCCATGCCTTCCCCCTGCCATCTGGTCAGAGAGCGAGGGAAGAGCAGGAAGGCATGATCTTGGCAGACAGCCACTGGGAAGCTAAGGACACCTGCCCCTGCTCCAGCCTCACTGTGTATGTGCTACTGGGGTGCAGGGGGAATGAGCATGTTCCTCTTCTCCTGGGACTCAGTTTACCCAGAAGTACTCAGGAATCTCCAGCACCCAACTCAGCACAATGTGTTCATATGGGCATTCCTCTGCCCCAGGTATAAAGAAGGAGATACCGGGAGGAGGTGTGGCTCAAGCGGTTGAGCGCCTGCTTCCCACACGGAAGGTCCTGGGTTCAGTCCCCAGTGCCTCCTAAAAAACAAAAACAAACAACAAGCAAACAAACAAAAAAAACAACTCAGGGGAGGCAATATGGCTCAGTGGTTGAGTGCCAGTTTCCCACATACGAGGTCCCGGGGTTCAATCCCCAGCCCCAGTACCTTAAAAAAAAAAAGGAGATACCCATAAGGAACTCCAATTGAGCACCTGCTAGGTGCCAGGCACTGTGGGGTCCACAAAGAAGCCAAAGGTATGGCCCTTGCCCTGGAAAAGCTCTCAGGTGAGTCAGGAGGGTGAAAACAAGTCCTAAAGCAGGGTTGGGGGAGGAGCAGGTGAGCACTGGGGATTGGCAGGTACATGGTTGAAACTACAATGCTGGGAATGCTCTGTTGGCAATAGCGCAAGTGAGGGTTGCTGGTTCAGGGTGCTGGATGTGGGGGCATTTGAGACAGGGAGCACCTGGGGCGGGCTTCTAGGGAGTGTGTGAGTGTTCATCTTGTCATAGTGTGTTATATCAGTGGGTGGAGACCCACATAATGAGGGGCAAGGGGTAGACTCCCATGCTGGAAGGCCAGCTATGTCCTCAAATAGAGGGACGGGAGTCCCTCGAGAGCATGGGTGGTGGACATGCTAATAGGGGAGGACAGACCAGTGTGTCAAGCCCTCACTGTTGCTTCAAGTAACTATGAATCTAGTCCTTCAGGAGTGAAGCCTGGTGGTTGTCGTGGGGCCTGAGGGAGGGGGAGGGAGGAATAGAATAGATGGAACAGGAGGCATTTTGGGGGCGATGGAAGTGTTCTACATGATCCGGCTATGATGGATACAGGCCATGCTGAATTGCATCAAAGTTTTATAAAAGTGTATGTTCCAAAATGTAAACCACAATGTAAACCATTGACCATGGTTGGGAGCTATGTTTCAATATTTGTACATCAGTTAGAACAAACGTACCATCCAGGTATAAAATGTTATTAATAGGGGAAGGGGGAAAAGGAGAGGATGTTGAGTATATGGGAGTCCCCGGTATTTGGTACGTGATTTTTCTGTAACCTAAAACTTCTTTGAGGACAAAATGAAAAAAGTAAGACACTAGGGAATAAACAGAACAGTAATGGAAGGCAAAATGCCAAAAAAAATTTTTTTAATATTTTTTCATTAGTTTCTATTATATCAAATTTTTTCTTATTTAAAAAAAAATTTTTTTATATTTTATTTCTTATTTTCAAAACTATCATTATTATTTCATTTTCTTACTAATTGTATTTGGCTATTTTATTGGCTTCATTCTTGAAGAAGTTTTGGATCATAGAAGGGTTACAACTGTGGCAGGGGAGGATCATTGGTGTGGGGTGTCAGTGATGGGGGATACATGGGAGGAAGCTCACCTGGGCATACATATAAGGCATGTAAATGTGTTCAAATGTTCATAGGGCATTGTCACAGTGGAGAGTCACACAATAACTGAAGGAATATCAAATTCGCATCCTGAGGAGCTCTGCCACATTCTCTAATGGAACACCAAGAATCCCCCGAGTACAGGGGCAATGACCAGTGAAGGAAGATGGTCCATTGATGGGCCCTTGGTATTTATGACTGTGCATATGAACCTTTACTTTTGAAATGGAAACAGCCTAGTATTATAGGATGCCTAAGAGTTCCCTCCTGGTAGGCTCCTTGTTGCTCAAATGGGCCTCTCTCTAAGCCGAACTCAGCATATAAATTACATTACCTTGCCTCCCGCATGGGTCATGACACCTGGGGATTGAGCCTCCCTGGCACCAAGGGATAACTACCAAGCACCACTAGCAATGCAACTAGAAAAAGAGCTTGACCAAAAGGGGGAAAAGGTAAAGACAAATGAGTTTATATGGCTAAGAGACTTCAAAGTGTGTCGGGAGGTCATTCCAGAGGTTATGCTTATGCACATCTCCGCAGGATCTCATTGACTGCCAAAGTAAATACTACCACAAATAGTGGGGCTCCTGAGGCCTCTGGAGATATCCAGACACTGTAGTCAGGGCAGATAGCTCAGGAGTTTGGTGCCTTGCTAGTGGGCCCTACATTGGAATTTATGCTCCCCAGAGTGACAGAGTAGGACTCAGCTGTGGTTTCCCTACACATGGCTCTTCTGTTCTTCTATTTGAACCTATAATCAGTACTAGAGTTGGTAGGTGTACATCCAAGAGACTTAAATCCATGTGCCAGCTGGGCCCCGAATCTCAACAAAGTTGCAACACCTACTCTCCAGTTCATTGGACTCACCCAGAACAACTAACTAGGAGGTGATGATGGACAACCACCATACCAAGGAACCCAGAAAGTCTACAACTGCCAGCAAGAGAGTCCCATCCATTGGCCCTAATGGATCGCCACCCCCTCTCAATTAGAGGTAGAGTAGACATCACCATCCCAGAATCCTCAGGATTGGGGAATGAACAATGGACTAAAGTAAACTTACTGGTATTCTACTACAGACTTACTGTGATTCTAGCAATGGAAGGAATTATATCACTGATGTGGAGACAGTGGCCACTGGAGGTTCTGAGGGCAGGGAGAGAGAAAAACAGGTGTAATATGGGTGCATTTTCGGGACTTGGGAATTGTCCTGAATGACATTGCAATGACAGATACAGGCCATTATATATCCTGCCATAACCTACAGAATTGGGTGGGAGAGAGTGTGAACTACAATGTAAACTTCAATCCATGCTTAGTGGCAATGCTCCAAAATGTGTTCATCAATTGCAATGAATGTACCACACTAATGAAGGATGTTGTTAATGTGGGAAAATGTGGGAGGTGTAGGGAGCGGGGCATATGGGAATCCCCTTTATTTTTTATGTAACACTTATGTAACCTAAGTATCTTTAAAAAAAATAGGTGTTAAAAAAAAAAAAAGTAATTTTCAGGAAGCGAATGTGTCTCAACCTGTTGGGCGCCTGCCTATCACATAGGAGATCCCAGGTTCGGGTCCTGGTGCCTCCTAAAAGAAGATGAGCAGACGCCGCCCCAGCCTGCAATGAGCTAGATGCCACCCCCTGCTGCAACAAGCTAGACGCCATCCCCACCGCAATGAGCAGATGCCACAAGCCGGCAGACACCACAGCCTGCAGCGGAACGGATGTGGCTCAGGCCGTTGGGTACTCGCCTCTCATGTGGGAGGTCCTGGGTTCAGTTCCCAGTGCCTCCTGGAGAAGGCTAGCAAACAATGAGCAGACAGATGAGAGAACCATCGGGGGTTGGGGAGGGGGGTAAATAAAAAGAAAAATAAATAAATAAATCTAAAAAAAAAGGTAGTTTTCCAAAATGAGAGCACTGCCAAGTGAACAACAGAAAGCAAGGGAACTGTGGACTCACACAATCGGGGGAGACATGACGGAGGGAGCTGTGGGTGGGCCCTGAGAAATAGGGGACTTTCAAGATTCTGGAGCCAAGTGCAAGGCATTCTGGGAGCTCAGCATAAGGCAAGCACAGTCCCTACTGAAGGGCCTCAGTGTCTAAGCAGGAGTCAAGGTGAGCAGATGTGGTGTCCACCCAAGGAAGCCCAGGGCTGCTGGGCGTGTGGGGGTGCTCACGTGGAGGAGAGGGGGCAAAGAAAAGGAGCCTTGAACTTGATGAGCCTGATATGTGAAAACAAGGAGAAACTTCTCCTAGGAGGTGACCTTGAGCTAAGCAATGAGGCAAGGAAGGCAGATTTGAAGTCATATTAAGGGCTAAGAAACACGAGCCCTGGGCTCCAGCCCCAAACCTACCTCGGACAGGCCAGGTCACCTCGGTCCTCCTCTGTGAGCGGAGAATTTGGATTTAATATCTCAGATTCCTTCCAGCCCCCAAGCTGCCAAATTAAAAGCAAATGAAAGAATCATTACAAAATCATGATATTCAAATACAAACACAGATAAAGAGCAACAGAAATAGGGATGCATATCTATAGGTGAGTTCACTCACACATACACATTCCTTAGCTCTGTTCTCTGAGAGGCTCTAGAAGCACTGACAACCCAGTAGCAATGAACACACATGGCACCCAGATCTTGGTCTCTAAATACCATTCTCCAATAAAGGAACCAGGGTTCCCTAGATAAATGATTGATTATAGGGCCAGGGCAGGAAAAATATGAGTCTGGAGCATGATATGGTGCCAGAAAATAAGGAAGTGCTCAAAAAAGGATGGCGCCTGTCGAAAGGACACAGGAGACAATTCAAAGGAGTTTCCAATGGCCAAAGTTTTATGCAACAAAATAAGTAACTACAGCATCAAATTATAATCCATACGATAAAATGAATACCCATGAGTCCATAATGATAAAAATAATCAAATAAAAAATACGGAGTAGATATGGTTCAAGGGGTTGAGCTTCCGCTTCCCACATTGGAGGTCCCAGGTTCGGTTACCGGTGCCTCCTTAAAAACAAAAACAAAAAGCAAAACAAATGAAAAACAACTCAGGGAAGCCGATGTGGCTCAGTGGTTGAGTACCAGCTTCCCATATACTAAGTCCCGGGTTCAATCCCAAGTACCTCCTAAAAAAAAAATAAATAAATAAATAAATAAATAATGGGGAGAAGGGACACCATTCCTTTTAGGAGGACTCCAAAATAAATGTGGAAAGAATAGGGGAAATAGAAAAGCTACGATCCGGCGAGTGAGGAAGAGAGGGAGTTACAGCTCCCGAGCTACCGGGTTTCAGTTTGAGGGAATGAAAAGTTTGGGTAATGGATGTTGATGACGATAGCACAATATTGTGACTGTAATTAACACCACTGAACTGTTCAGCTGAAAATGATTAAAATGGGAAATTTGGGGCTGTATATATGTTACTGCAATAAAAAGTTAAAAAAAAAAAAAAAATACCACTAAGCAAACACCATAGTAACCACTGTTACAGGCAAGACTCGCTGATGGATGCTAAAATTAGTGGGTGGAAGTTTGAGGAGAAACACGATATTTGCACAATCTCAAAGTACCTCCCCCAAATATTTTGTAATTCCAAAGAGAAAGATGGTAACTGCACAGGGGAGAAACCGGGCAGACAGCACCTTGTCCAAGTAATCAAGGTCGACGTCAGCAGTAAGGGGACCCAGTGACATCCTTTGAAATGAGGCCCTGAGACAGGCACACGGCCTCCGTGGAATTCTTCCCAAAAACGTTTAACCTCAATCTAATCATGAGAAAGCCTAGGGCGACCCAAAGCGAGGGGCATTCTACAGTCTTGCCCAGTGCCCTTCAAAACCGTCAAGGACATGAAAGCCGAGGAGTCTAAGGAAGCAGGGCAACTAAATACAACGTGGGGATCCTGGACCAGAGAAAAAGACTTTGTGGGGAAAGCGGTGAAATCCCAAACAAGAGTGTATTGTTTAGTTAATAATATTATACCGGTGCCAATTTCTCGGTTTTGAATGGCTATGTAAGACGTTACTAACAACAACAACCAAAGCAGAAGAAAGAGGGTGAGTGTGTATGCCACACGCGTACGTGTCCACGCTGCCAGGGCACACGTGTGCGCGACCGTGGGAACACCAGGAAGTGGTAAGGGGGTGAGGGGCAGCGGCAAGAGGGGAGAGTGGCCTTTTGCTGTTTCAGGCGGCGTGCTGAGCCTCCGATCTGATTTTCACAAAAGGATTACTAGATTACATTCTTTACCACAGGCAGCTGTCCCTGTCAAATAAATAATCATCGCCTTACATTTATATATCACCTTTCATCCCACAGCCCTCTTCCTAGAGCTAGGACCGGCCTGGGAATGGCTTCAGCTCTTCCTGGGGGAGGGAGGAAGGGAGATTTAGGGAGGGGGCCATCCCACACCGAGAAGACAGCCTGAACCCCATCCGGTTTCCAAGCAATGGAGCGCCGGGACCCCCAGCCAGGGAAGGGGAGACTCAGTTGCCAAGGGGGGAGGGGGGGAGGAAGGGAGGGGAGGGTCCCTGATGGAGCAGGGGCAGACCAAGGGGGAACATGGTCGGCAGCAGGCACCCCAGCAGGACGCGCCCAGCAGCGTGCACCCAGCAGAGTAGAACAGAGTGGGTGCAGCGACGGGCAAGCTCCTTAACCTTGGTTTCCTCATCACACACGATTCCCAGGAGCATGAGGCCCTGGTGAGCCCCTAGCACGAGGCCCGGCAGAGAATCAGTATTCACCCGCTGGCCACGTGAGCAAGAGCCCCGAGCAGGGGCCAGACCAAGACAGAGGGCTTTGGGGCCCGCTGGAAGATACAGGGACACCTCCTAGTCCCCGGGAGAGAAGCTGTAAGTTTCCCCAAGTGGCTGACCGCCCACCACAGGGCAGAGTGGGGTGGGGTGCCTGCGCCCAAGCCTTCGAGGAGGTGACAGGTCTCCCGGGGAGCTGTTCCTGCAAGCAGGGGAGGCAAAAGCTGCCCTGTAGGGTGCACAGAGTGGGGCCGCGCAGGAGGAGGGAGAGTGACCAGGATGAATGACCCCAGCGACGAAGACATGTTAGGCCAGGTGCCCCCAGGCCCTGCTCCTGGGTGCTTGCCGTCTAGGTGGACAGACAAGGGCACCCTGGAAAGCCAGGGAGAAGCACAAGCGCCATCGCCACCTGTGAGCAGGCCGAGCGCAAGCGAGAGGACGGGGGAGGGAGAGGCCCCTCTGGGCAGTGGGGTCCCGCAAGGCGTCTTGGAAGAAGCAGGGCTTCTCCAGACCGGGAAAGAAGTGTGGGGCCCAGAGGAGCAGAGGGAGGGGTGGGGGAAGGGGGACGCTGGTGCAGAGACCAGACCACCACGGCATGCCCCGGGCAGGAGGACATCATCGCCGCCCTGCTGGGGAACGAGGGGAGTGGACGCTCCTGTGAGCCCCCACAGCACGGAGCACACGGCGCTTGTGATAAGTGCCGGGAAGCTGGGAGAGAGAAGGCTTTGGCATCAATGAGCAAGTTTTAAGTAGACAGGTTGAGAGATTTTTTTAAGCTTCCTATGACACAGGATATTTGGGAGTTGACAGACTGTTGGACGCATTGGTCCCCTTCAGAATAGAAAACCCAAACCTTGCCCTCGGTGCTAACCTCCTGGCTCCCCTCCAACCTCCTGCACAGAGCCCCACACTGCCCCCCTAGCCTCCTCCATGAACCCATGCCTCTCCCACGACCTCCCAAGGCTTCCCTTTGGCTTTCCCCAACAAATCTGAAGTGTCCCTTGGTCACACATGTGCCCACGTTTCCTTCTAATCTTCTAAATCAAACCCAGAATTTCTCTTCGGCCTCCCACTGCAAACCTCCAAATCACCATTGGTCCACACCACTGAACCCGTTATTTCCCCTGCCCTTTCCCAGGGACCCCACTAGTTCCTCTTGTCCTCACCCGCTGAACCTCAAAGCATTCATTTACCCTCCGTAAAACCTGCAGCCCTCCTTCAGGCCTCCCACACCTAACCCCAAAACATCCTGACATCCTCCCACTACAAACCCCAAACTACCCTCCAACTTCCCCTACCAAACCTAAAATTATCTTCAACTTCTCCAAAGAAGCCCTAAAGGTTTCCTTTTCGGGGCTTTGTGTAGCTTGGAATGCCGAGAGCAGTACCTGCCAACCCACCTGTGGCTCAGGGCCAGTCTGTCCCAGGCAGACACATCTCATAGCAGGATTTCAACGCCCAGACTGGCCTGTACACCGTTCAACAAAACAAGTCCTTCAGCTTCGACTAAAACACCTTGGGAGTTTCCTTGGGTCCAGCCACCAGGCCCCAAGGCTCCCCCTAGCTTCCCCTGGGACACACCAAACCAGCCTCGAATGGCACGGCAACGTCAAATCGCTCTAACCGTCTCCAAATGCTTCTCAGTCTCTGCGCCTGCTCGTCACAGGCCAGTCCTGGTCCGCAGACCACACCTTGAGTAGCACTAGCCGAGACATTCTTTCCCCTTGGGCTTGCCCTGAGACACCCTTTCATGTTCCAAACAAACAGGCTTTTCCCAGCAGGGTGGACAACCAAGAGCTAAGGGGGTACAAAGTGAATTCTGAACCCCTGGAGCCAGCTAGAGTCTACTGCTCTGATGGGGTAATGTGGGAGCAATGGCCTGAGCCCCTGGCTCAGGTGGCTGGAGACCCACCTCAGGAGAAGGGAGAGAAAACCCACCCAAGGGGCTGCAGGAATTAGAGGAAGGTTGAGCCTTATGGGCCCTCAAAGAAGGGGGGTGAGGCAGAGCAACTGGAGAGAACCCCACGGTCCCCAAGTCGTCCCAGTCCCACCACAAAAGCCAGGCCCCATGGAGAAGGCCCCTTCCAGGAAAAAAACACCGCGTGATACACTAAGGGGACATGTGGACACATGGGGTAGCCTGGCCTCTGATGGCGGAGCGGAGGGGAGATGGGGAGGTGTGAACAGAAAGGAGGGAATCTAATTAAAGCCGGTTCCTGCTCAGCCACCTGCTGAAAACCACAGCTCACCCAAGACCGGGGCGGAAGGATCTCTCACAGCACTGCCAGAGGTTTCTCTCCTTGGCCTCAGACAGACGGAGGGAAGGAGCAGCAAGCTGCGCCTCCATCCGTCCTGAACACACCCCCCACCCACCCCCCAGAAAAAGAACAAGACCATGAAGCTGAAACCTGAGAAGATGCCAACGGGCAGCAGGAGGCAATTTACAGCCGGGAAAACTGAGCTCAGGCCAGATGTGGGCCCTGGGGAGGGGGCTGAGGTCCAAGTGCGAGTGCTGGGAGGGGGCGGGCGGGCTCGGGACATCCTCATCCTGCAGCCCGGGCTCCTGAGCTGGGGACCAGGGTGCAGCCTCCTCTCTGTCTGGGGAGGGGGGAGCAGGGGAGGGGCTGCGGGGCAGACAGCAGGGTGCAGGACCCACCCCACCTGCGGGCCAGAGAAGGGCCTGGAAGGAGGCACGGAGAAGGGAATGAAGTGATGGGAAGGAGCTAAATGGAGGGGAGACGAGGAAGAAAGCGGGGTGGGGAGGCCCAGAGGAGAGGGCCAGCCGAGTGAGCAGGGCGGGAGTGAGCGGCAGCAGCGCTGGGGCCTCTTCTCATCCGAACCAGACACCCCTGGCCCAGTTCCTCCCTGTAACATCCGTGACTCTAGGAGGCCGTGAGTGAAGACCAAGCTAGGAAACAGCTAATTCTCCTTCTTGGCGCAGCCCCTCCGGGGAGAGGATCTCGTCTTCCTGCACTGATGAGCTTCCTCTTTCAGGCAAGACTGCAGCCCCCCAGCCTCCTGCCACGCACCCTGGAACCCCTGCCAAGGTGGGGAAGGATGGCGAAATCACTCTCCAGCCCATGGCAAGAGGGCTCCATTCTGGAACACTGGCCATTGCCCCTCGCCAGCCACGGATGATGAGCACTGACCACAACATCTCACAGCCAGAGAGAGGAAAGCCAGGGCAGAACGGCGCTTTCCACTCCCCCACGCAGCCTTCCTCTGAGCCCCCAAGCCAGCAGCAGCCCCAGTTTAAGGAAACAAAGCTGCCCCCTCTCCTGAGCATCAAGGGGCCTGAGATAGACGGGGGGAAGGAAGTCAAGCCCCCTAAAGAGCCGAATGCAGAAATCCATGTGACAAGGGGTAGAATTATTTCCCCAGGAAAAAAAAAAATAATTAAAGTCATCCCCAACCAGACCCCGGGGGCATTTAGCTATAAGCTGATGTAATACAGGGAGAAGAGGCCAAGGGGAAAGGAGCCCCCCCACCCCCCCACCCCCAAAGCAAGTCTGTTGCCAGGAGCACAACAGGGAGGTCACAGCTGGAGAAAGACAAGCCAAGCAGGATGTTGGGGCCTGGGATGAGTGCTCGGCCGTCTGGCTGCAAAGCAGAAGCCTTTGAACTGGCATCCCAGGGGATAACGCTCTCTTGAGGCCCAAATCCAGGCCTGGCATGGACGTGCGGTGCCCAGAGCGGAGCGTGTCAGAGGCATCAAAGGGGACTGCTCCTACTGGTGGGACCCCAGGCGGAGGGGGAGGCAGGAAGCAGGCTCTGGGTGGGCAGGGAGCTGGGACACTGACTCAGGCTCCAGAGACTGACAGCTGGTCCTCCAGCGGGAAGGGAGCGATGGGGCCGGAGCGGCCAGGGGAGGGGGCGGCAGGGAGGTGGGAAGGGCCATGCTGGGCTGCTCGCGCTCCCCTGGCAAAGCTGACTTGCCACCCTGAGCCCCCCACCTGCAGCCCAGAGAGGGTGGAGAGGACCAGGATCTCGAGAAGACCCAACTCAAAGAGGGCAGACAACGAGGAGGCACACAAGAGGCACCCCCACTGCTGCCCCCACGTTTGGCCAGAGAGGGGACCGGCTGGAAAGAGGCTCTGAGCACAAGCCCCTCCTGCCTCGGGTGGGCCCAGACAGCTCAAAAGGCCCATGGGAACTCGGTTCCCAGCATGAGAACCCCACCCCCACCCCACCCACCCCTGTGGGCCCCTCCCCTACAATGCCTTCATGGCACGATCTGCCGGCTGAAGGTCCTGGCAGCTGGGACCACCTGGTGGGCCCCCCAGTGCAGTGAGCGCCTTCTCCAGCTCCAGCTCGGGGCTGAGTCCCAGGCTCCTGCCCTCCCCGCCAGCCTCCTGCTCTGGGTATATGACTGCATAGAGCAGGCGAGCCGGAGGCGCAGCTTACCACCTCTCCTGTGAGGCTCTCCCACCCCCAGCTCGGCTCTCCTGCAGGCTGGGTTCCGTGGCAGCCCCCGTGGCCTGCACATACTGTTTTCCCTTCCCAGGGAGGTGGCTGGGACTACAGTGTAACGGGATAGATTTCTGACAGTCGCCCCTGTCTTCAGGCAGCCAAGTGAGTGCTTTGCTCACTTCCGCCAATCCCCAACATGCACACCTGCTTCACTGAAAAAAAGAGAAGTATATGGTGTAAGAGGAGACAAAAGTGACCCGACCTTGGAGCCTAAGGACCAGGCTTAGCATTCCGTCTTTGAGATGCCACGCTAGTCCTTAACTTCCTGAGCTTCCATTTCCTCACCTGTACAAACAGATATCCCGGTACCTAACACAAAGGGCTGCCGGGACAACCAAGGGGGACCATGGAAGGTGAGAGAGAACCACGTGAGCTGCAAAGCAAACTGTCGAGTGATGTGCCAAGTGCTTAAGAATGGCGCCGGCCAGTGGTGTGGGACTTATCGGCAGGGCTCGGGGTTGAAATCCCGGCTCGGCCCCCACCAGCTGGGAGTAATGGGGTGAGGAACCCCACCCCACAGAGCTGGACTGAGGAGTAAAGGAAGTAATGCAGGTAGAGGATGTAGGGCATCCCCTGGCTTCATAAAGGAAGCACCCGATGGACGCGTGCTCTTATTATCTGTCATCACTAGTGAGGAGCACGTCCGTGGCCTTATGCTGTTGTCCCTCCCAGGCTAGGAGTCACTCATGTCCTTACCTCCACCTCTGCCCTCAGCTGTACCTTCACGGGGTCCCAAGCAGCCTCTTACAGCTGGGCACTCCTCAGGGAGCACCTGGACTTTCCTCGATGACGCTCAGCCCTGACCCATCTAAGGCACTCGGAAACCCAACAAGCGACATATGATTAAGACTTTCCCAATAGTGGGAGCTGTGCCACATTCCAGCACATTCTGCCACAGCCTGGGTCACACCAAGGGGTCCTGAAAAGCTACCTCCCCATGCTGGAAGACAGCCACTTCTCAAGAATGTGTGGGAGAGTCGGACACAGCTCCAAGATGGCGGTCTTTCCTCGTACCCATCTGTGACCTGTGAGACAGGACTCAAAGAGCCCCTGTGCTCTCCAACCTAGAGCAAAGGGCTTGACAGGAAGAAAATCAACCCTAGAGGAGAAATTGAGGAGTTTCCTGCTGCCATCTAGTGGTCAACACAAAGAAGAGCGGGCCACGAACCAGAGGGCCACCAGAGGTTCGGGTGACCAGTAGGCCCTCGTCCCCCCAAGGCTGGACCAGGGGTGAGTGATCAGTTTGGTGTGGCAGAGCCTAGAAGAAAGCAGAGGGCATCGGGCAGATTAAGAGGGTGCCAAAAAAATAGCCTGCTGGTTGTCTTCCCAGGGATTGGGGTTGGGGGGCGAATATGGTTCACTCATCCACGTGACAAATAACAGTGGGCCTCCCTAGCCTGCGGAGGATCAAGACGCGGCCCTGCCCACAGGAACCTTCCATGTGCTCGCTCACCTCAGTGGCCTGTGCACCCTCCACTCCCAGCACACTTCACAGCAAGCTACTCCCTGGCTTTGCCGTGCCTTTCCCCACACTGGTCCCTCCACCTGCAGGCCATTTCCTCCCTTCTATACCTGGAGGACTTTCCCATTTAAACTTCACTGCCTCTTCCAGGCAGCCCACCATCACTCTCCCCTCACACTTCAGCGATGAATGGGATTACTTCATTCTACACACAAAGCCAAGTGGCCAGCTCCCCAGGCCCCACCAAATGGGAGCCAGAGCCCTGAACACTTCTCGTCTCCTGTCTGGGAAGATGCAGGGCCCCCAGTGGCCATCTGCCATGCCAAGCACCAGGGCCGCTGTCCCCAGCCCTCCCTCCAGACCTCGCAAAGGCCCATCTGTCTGCTGGCCTGCCCCAGGTGACCTTGCACCCTGTGTGGCCCTCACAGATGGGCTCCTGGGGGCGGGGGGCACAGGGCACCAGGCAGAACCACGGGACCCAGGCTTGGCGGACCCCGTCCTGCCCGTGTCACATGCCTGGTAAGTTTCTTCCTTCCTCCAGCCCTCACGTTTCCCCATTTATAGGGTGAAGGATCATCCCTTAGATCCCTTTCAGGTCAAAATATCTATGACACTAACTCATGCTAATGTGTCAATGGCCAACAATAGCTAACTGTGTAACTGTTCCCACAACACTCTCATCTTGAGTGGGGAGAAGGCCTCAACCTCCCACCCAATAAAAACAGTGAAAGCAGCGGTGTTCAATGCATTTTGCTGGTGACAGGCTTGCTACTTTCAGCAGTGCGGCTTGCTTAGTTCTGCCACGACCACAGCCCGTAAGGAGGAAGGCCAGGGAGGAAGGCCAAGGGCCACTGCTAAGCTGACACAGTCACACAGTCCCTCCAGGCAAATCGGAAGGGGAGCACTAGTCCTGCGCCTGACCTGTGGCAATGACAGCATGGCTAACCCTGCCATTCACTTTCTCCAGGGGCTGCTCCCAGCAGTAGGCCCTTCACAACAACCTCAGGGGCCAGACACTAGTATTTGAGCCCATTTATAATGGAAGAAACAGGCCCAGGGAGGTTCACTAAATTGTACTTGCCCAAAGTCACACTGCCAGTAGGTGTCAAGCTTGGAACTGAACCTGGGCAGCTGTCTGGCCATGGTAAGTGATTAACAGGTGATAGATCACAAATGGAGCTTGCTCTCCTCTACAATCCGTTTCATGGTACCTGGAGCTTAAGAACCTCTGCCTCCACCCTCCCCACTCAAGGACCTCCTTCCCTGCTACATCAACCACCAGAGTTAGAGTCACTCAAGGAGAAAAATCTAAGCATTTGTCCAACTTTCAGAGGCATATTTTGGGGTCCATCTGAACTCATTTTGTTTGAGACATTCAGCCACTCCATGTAACGGTGCTATTTATTTTGAAGCCACCCTTAGATGAGAGTGAAAAATAAATACCTTGGAATGAAAGGTCTGGAAGGATCCAGAATCCACACCAAGTTTTACCTGCCATTTTTCCTAGGAGGGCACTGGGGTTGAGGGAGGTGGTGGAAAGGGGTCGCTACATTTCACTCTATTACTTCTATGTTATTTCACTTTTTGCAGCAAGCACATTTTCATAAAATAATGGAACCATTATTTAAAAATAAACACTTCATGTAGCTATATGGATGGCAGGCAACCAAACCCCGCACTTGAAGGAAAGTGCCTGATGAGGCAGACCAGGCCTCAGGAGACAGGGCCCTGGAGTGGGAGACGAGGCGACGTCTTTTTCCAGGATGGGTGGGGTCTCTTGGACAGAGGCAGATGGTGGAGTGTTTTCTGGAGCACAGAGACAAATTCTCTGCCCCCCAAAATACCTCGTCCATCTGCTCATTCATGCCTGAAATTCCTTCCCTGAGGGGCAGTCTTCGATCCCACAGTCAGAAATAGGCCTGAAACTGTAAACCCACCCAAGAGATGTAGGACGGTGCCTTCAGGTCACCCTTTGGAAACGAGGTCACTGGTCTACGGATGTGGGGAAGCGAGGCTCGTAGCAAGGCCTCTCGCTCGGTCTCTCCGGATAATCCAGGAACAAGATGGGGACGTCTGGGCTGGATGCAATAATAACCTGGCAGACTAATGGCTGCCCCGGAGGTGAGAGGAGGAGTTCCCTGCCAGCCAGCAGAGAAGCAGCTGTCCTCACCCTGACTCAGGTGCTGAGAGGGTGCAGGGCAGGGCCGAACACAACTGTGAGCGCTTGGATGAAAGAATCAGAACCCAAAGAGCCCGAGGGGCTGGAGGAGGGGTTGACGCCATCAAGTTTTTTTTTAAAGTAGCATATCCAGAACCCCTGAAGAGGGATCTCTCACCAGGCTGGCCCCAGCCCAGCTGGCGGTCGGCCCTGGGATCTGGGTGTTTAAAACAGGATCTGCAGGAGCGGGCCACATTTTGAGAAGCACGAATAGAATGGTGGTAGGCCTTAGAACTGGGTCAGAAGGGGCAGGAACGCAAAAACTGAAGACCAGAGACTCTGGGAGGGACCAACACGTGAGGTCAAATAGCTGCCGGTCTGGCCAGCAGTGGTCAAAGACAGAACCGGCCCTGTGTGCTCCCAGAGTACGCACGGGCCTCCCGAGTCGACCTCGGGCCACGTTGCCCGCACACCCGCAGGCACTGTGCCAACGGCTCTATCAGCTTTGGAGCCTTCTTCTCGTTTAACACGCACAGTCTCCGAGGGAGATGCTACTATTACCCATTTTCAGGTGACACTCGGAGGAGGTAAGTAACTGACCCACATTCGCATGGTAAGCGGAAGAGCCCAGGCTCAAGCTCGAGCGCCTGTGTCATCAACCACTGTGCTCTACCAGCACTGGTGCCGAGGGTCCAGGCCACAGCTTTGGAGACACAGTCTTGACCCATCCCACTATCGCTCTCTTGCATGTGACGTCTGGCTAGTAACTTAGCCTTGCTCTGTTTCCTTCTCTGTAAAAATTGGAATAACACCACCCGCCTCTGAGGCCTGTTGGGATGACAAAAAGAGATTATGAATGTGCCTAGCAGCTCCTGGCACATAAAGGGGCTCCATAAATCCTGGGTTCATTTTTTCCCCACAAGCAGAGAAAACTAGAAAGTTAGAACAGACTACCTCAGCAGGCAGAGAGCTTCCCATCAAGGAGGTCAGAGGAGACGAGGAGATGAGCTAAAGCAGAGGAGCCACTCAACAGGGCAAACCTCAGGTGGAGAGTGACTTGGATGACCTTGAACGTTCTTGAAATCTGATGTGGCTACAACTTTAGACCTTTTTCCAAGAGTAGGTGTCATTAGAGGAGAGAAGAGAGAGAAATTCAAGAACTCTGGTATCCTGAAAGAATCAGGGTTAAGACAAAAAACGAAAAGGTGTAAGGAAACGGAAGGCTGCAAATAGCACAAATAAAATTTGCCAATAAAAATAAAGAAACTTTCATTTTTAGAGCTTCCCCATCTGTGCCAGACACGATGCTAACCTTTTTACAGAGATGATCACACTGAATGCTTCCATCTCTATGGGGCAGGTACTATTATTATTCCCATCTTACTGATGAGGAAGCTGAAGCTGAAAGAGGTTAAGACCCTCACTCAAGGTCACATAGCTGCTAAGGGCCCACCTTGCCAGCATGCCTCAGGCCAATCCTACATGTGGTCTCCAGAACCCTATCACCTACAGTCCAACACCTGATTTTAGGGGCACATGCCCAGCTCCTGCCTTCTGCCCTCAGTCACACCTGGAGAGAAATCTTCCCAGAACAGAGAATCAGCCCTGAGCAGCAGACACCTTCTCCCCACTCCTCAGTGGCCAGCGAGCTAAAACTGGAAGCTGATGCTAAGAAGAAAATGCAAGAGGATTCAGTAAATATACGGGAAATTTTTGTTAAATGGAGGAAAAAAAAAAAAACAGCAAACTTCTGTTTTCACCAGTTCAATCAGCTTTAGGAAGAAACCACAGGCCACCTCAAGGGGCTGCCAAATGCTCAGCCAGGTCCTGCTGGTGAGCTGGCTCAGATAAGCAAGAGGGACTCAAGTTTCCCGTGCTGGCAGGGCAGGCCAGCCCCCAGCACATGCTGATGGTGCTCTGGAGTGGCCTGGGGAAGCAGAAGCAGCTGGGAAGTGACCCTCTGGCCACCCCAACAGCACAATCCTGAAGGGGCCAGAGAGTTGCCATCACTGCCCAAAGATCTTCCCTAGTGACAGGGTTCGTTCACCCCACTGGTCAGTGGTCCATGCAAGAGAGAGGCTGCAGAGGAGGCCACCAACAAGTGGAAGGAGCTCTGGAAGCAGACGAGAGCTAGGGACCTGGGGCAGGAGCAAGGTACACCCACCACCCAAATGGGGTGAGAGCCAGGGACCTGGGGCAGGAGCAAGGTACACCCACCACCCAAATGGGGTGAGAGCCAGGGACCTGGGGCAGGAGCAAGGTACACCCACCACCCAAATCGGGCAGTCAGACATGGGGGCAGTGCAGTTAGGAGCAATAATCAGGGCTCGGACTGTGCCTGGTTCCCACCACTGTTTCCCCTTCTGGCCCTTGGGCCTCTGATCCACACAATGGGAACCATTCATCTTACTCTTCAGCCACCCCCCAAGGAGACCAGAAGGTTGGAAGAGGCAAGTCCTGAAAAGGATGAGGAGAGCTTAATTTTTTCCTTAAGCTGACATCTAAGAGCTTACCATGTATCAGACACTGCGCTAAGCCCTTTCAATGGATTATCTCACTTAATTTTCACAACAGCCCTAGGAGGTAGTTTCCACTATTATCACTATTTCAAAAGTGGACAAACTGAGTGTCTAAGAGTTAAGTAACTTGTGCGATGACTAGTGGGATGCAGGCCCACGTGGTCTGACCTCAGAACCCACACTTTTAACCAAGATCTTTTACCACTTCCTAAAACAGACTCTAAGGAGCTAGTAAAAGGAATTGTTAAACATAGTTCCTGGCCTCAAAGCATTTATAGCCAGATGAGGGAAATGGATAACTGGATCCAATGCTTGGGAAAATTACCTATGAACATACAGGTATTATTACTACAGATGTGCATTTATTGTTCCAATTACAGAAAATTGTGTGTGTGTGTGTGTATGAGTGAATGTAAGTGTACATGTGTGAGTTTGAGTGTACGTGCGACAGCGTATGTGTATGGGTGTGTATGAGAGCGTGAGTCTGTGTGTTCATGCATGCACAGGGCTGGGGAGCCCATGGGATGACCGGGAAGGAATAAGGTGGGAATTTCTTTCTAAAATCTGATGGCAGTGATGGTGACAGCCTGCTGGATCTCAAAATTATTCTTTTTTTCTTTGCTCAAACCAGGGAGGAACAGAGCGGTAAACCAGGTGGCCTTGTTCGGGGGTGGGATGCGGGGGGTGGGGGCGACTCATGA
>JAQZBX010015357.1:0-37614 GCA_029593785.1 Cabassous unicinctus
TCTATTATTCAATGACGAAATGGATCAGTGTTTGAGAATTGCCCTTCTTCTACATCCTCACAAATCGTCAGTGTGGTCAGCATTTGAATCTTTTCTGCAGGCTTGATGATATCAATAATTGTTTTAATTTGTTGCCAATTAAAAGTAATATTTAGAAACTTTTTCATTTATTGATGGTTATTTGAGTTTCACTTTTCTTAAGATTGCTTCAGTTAAGGGTCTTTGATTAGAATGTGTGACCCAGGGTGAATCATGATCCTTTAAGTGGAGTACTGTATAAATGGAGGAGAAGGCAGAGAAAAAGAGATTGCATTTTGCTTTGCCATGTAAAAGAGGATTCCAGGATCACCAGCAGCTGCAGAAAATAGAAACCCTGAAAGACTGAGAGAAAGGTTAGAATCTAGTATCAGCAGAGCAACTTGAGCCTGAAGAGAGAAGGCACAGAGGAGAGGAGAAAGATGAGCCATGTGTTTGATTACCCACATCTGAGCTTGGGGAGAAAGTAGGCCTGGAGAGGAAAGAAGAGACTAGCTGCCATTTTGCCTTGGCACATAGAAGGAGTCCAAGCTTGCCAGCAGCCAATGTTTGGTGAGACATCATCCTTGATGATGCCTAGATTTGGACATTTTCACATCCTTAGAAATGTAAGCTTTTAACCTAATATATCCCTTTTGTAATAGCCAGCCCATTTCTGATATTTTGCATTGGTAGCCTGTGGCAATCTCAAACACCAAGGATTTAAAATTGCTAGAAGAGAATGCATAGATGTATCTTCAGAAGCAAAGCTTAGGCAATGAATTCTTAGACTTTACGCCCAATGCACAAGCAAAAACAACAAAAGAATAGATAAATGAGTCCTCATCAAATTCAAATACTTTTGCACATCAATGGACTTTATCATTAAAGTGAAATAGCAACTTACTCAATGGGAGTAAATATTTAGAAACCACATATCCAATAAATGTTTAATACCCAGAATATATAAAGGAATCCTACAACCCAAATAAATATGGGCAAAGGATCTGAAAAGACATTTCTACAAAGAAATTATACAAATGGCTAAAAAGCACATTAAATGATGCTCAACATCACTATTAGGGAAGTGCATATCAAAATCACCATGAGATGCAATTTCACACTGGAATGGCTAACATTAAATAAACAATAAATTTCAAGTGTTAGGGAGGATATAAAGAAATATCTTCATATTGCATTCGTACCCTGTGGCAACATAAAACACCAAGGCTCTTTGCTCTTGGGAATGTAAAATTTAGCAGCTCATATGGAAGACTTTTTCTCAATTCTTCAGACAGCTAAGTGTAGAATTACCCACTGCTAGATCCCACTGCTAGATTTATAACCCCCCAAAAAACTAAAAACAGGGACTCAAATGGATATTTTCACAACAATGTTCATCCTAGAATTATTCACATTTGCCAAAATATGGAAGCATCTCAATTGTACATCAACCAATTAATAGATAAATAAAGTGTGGTATATACATACAATGGAATATTATTCAGCATTAAAAACAACAAAACTCGGATTTCATGCAGCAACATGTATGAAACCTGAAGACATTATGTTGTGCAAAATATATCAGATACCAAAGGACAAGTATTATATGATCTCACAGATGAAATAACTACAATAATCTAAGTCATAGATTTTGGTGGTGAATGTAGGTTTCTAGGGGCTGTGAATTCGGGTAGTGAATGGGGAGTTAATGCTTAAAATAACAGAATTTCTAATGGGTTTATTTGTAATGTTTTGCAATTGGATGGTGGTTATGGTGAAGAGGAAATTTTAGATTATATATATGTTACTAGAATGAAAATTAAAAGATAAAACATAAGACTTAAAAAATGTGAGACCTATTGTAAATGATGGACTGTAGATAATAGAACATGATAAAAATGTTCTTCCATGAATTATGAAAAAATTTACCCAATTAATTCAAAGTGTTAATAAATGGGTGGTATATGGGAAAATACAACATATTGTAAACTAAGAACTATAGTTAATAGTACAATTGTAATATTTTATTATTAATTATACAAATGTACCACAGTGACTCAAAGAATTATTGATGGGGCGATATATAAGAAGCCTGTATTTTCTACATGATATTTCTGTAAACCTACATGTCTAATTAAAAAGAAACAAAAACAAACAAAAATCACAACCATTCAAAAAAAGATGAGGCTAGTGTTATTTCCACACCAACAATCATTGCTGTATAGTCTAAACATTTCTCTGTGAATATATGGTTGATGTCTACTTCAAACATTGTTTCATTTAAAAGAAAAAAAAATCTGAAACACAGTCATCAGTAATATGGCAAAGATCACCAGTACCCGTGATGCTTGGTTTGTTTTGAATACATCATAAAGTCCTTCTCCCACAGGAAGAGTTATACTCTTGCAATAAGATTCTATCATGTCCTGATACTTCCTTGATCACCTACAGAAGATCTCTAAAGGATATTGGTCTTTGGTCTGAATAAATTTCCTCCTGAATAAATGAGTTATGAAGAACACCAGATTGCTCTGGAAAACAGCCAACTGTGTGGGTGGGTGGCTCCCTGCCAAGGAAAAAACAGAATCTGTTTCCAAAAATAATTAGGAAACAAAGGTGTGGTGGAAAGTTTGCAGAAAGATTTTAGTATAATGACATGCAAACATATTTGTATATGAAATTGGAAATAGACAAAATATTGCCTCATTAAAATTGTGAGCACTTCAGATTCTTGAAGACTTCTTCTCTATAGATCCTTACTCAAAAGGTTCTTGACTGAAAATCTTCACTGAAAATATTAAAGGGAGGTTAACCAATTTCTCATACAGCACAGTGCCCATGTGAAGATTTACACTCAGCAACATGAACTATTTAAATCTGCCACCACGCATTATTGGTTATAGTTCTAGGCATGAAGGATGGATCTAAATTTACTGATCATTATTCTAATTAAAAATTTTTAGCTTTATTTTTCACATTTAATAATTGAAAATATAATTGATTAAAAACCAAAAAGTAAACACAGATGAATAAATACATACATTTCTCAATTAAATGTACTGGATATAGATAATTTTTTTTTTAATCAAACATGTTATACAACATATTTGGCTCAATATTTGTTACAATAGTAACACAATTGTTTTCATGGTTGCATTCATAATGCTTTGTTACCTCAACTTATTTTTGCCTGAATGCCTATTACAAGCAAGATGCTATCTAAGCAGTGATACTTCATAAGTGAACAAACATATGCAGTCCTTTCTCTCAGGGGGTTTATATTATGCCCATTATGAATAACTTAATGAAAGCCCACAAGAAAGTTAGGAATTGTTAATCCACAGTTTTATAAAGAAGAAATAAACTTTACAGAAGAGTCACATACCCAGGTCAGGTAGGGAGCAGGCCATTAAGCCAGGTGTAGGGATGCTTGCTTGATCCAGTGAGCTTTCTGTCAAGATCCCACACCACCATCACCACTACCATCCAAAACAAACAAATAAAAATGCCTTGAGCATTTTTAAATATAAAAGTACAAAATTGGGGTAAAAAATATTACTTCATTACAAAGATTACTCCTATAGGTATCTATTAAATTCACACATACACACACAGTTCTACTTTTAATTTGCATAGAAATGAACTCACTAGAGGTTTCAGGTGAAACCACATTAAAACCTGCAGCACTGACAGCCCTGAAGAGTCTCAGTTAATCTGCCCAGAGTAGGTGTGCCTGGTGGCTGTCTCTTATAAAGATCCAAGTAGATCAAGGGCCAGACACAGCCACCAGGCAGGAGAAATCCTGAACTTCAGCCTAAAATTTCCTTCCTCTAGCCAGTGCCTCCATGTTCCTAGTGCTGCACAACTTCCAGTCAATGAACTAGCCCCAGGTTTGCAGTGATTCCCTCCTTCCACTTCACCCATTACTCTCCTGGCTCTGCCCATTGTATATGTCTGGTGGTGGAAGGTTTCTGCTCTGGTGATGGTCTGAGAAGTCTCTGCACTGACCGTAGACCTGACTCTTCCTTGTTGCCCACTCCATGGGGTATCCTACTTGAGCTCTTTTCCCAAATTGTGGAGGCCTGAAAGTCAGCCCTGAAATCCAAATGGACAAACTCCATCTGCCCAAACTCCATTCATCCAAATGAAACTTTCCCTTGAGACCTTTATGGTGATGGCATGCAGGCTTAGTCAGCACGTCTAAAAGTTGAGATGGGCTGGGACTAGGTCTATTTAACTTGATTTTTGTTGGTCGAGCCATCCTCAAATACACAAAAACAAACAAACAAAAATCAATAAAGCACTACCAAAAGCAGAATTACATTGTGGCATATTTTAAGTGTTTATTTACACTTTATAATCTATTAACACATGTAAACATAAGGACTGTATAATATCACTTGGAAAAAAATGAAAGAAAATTATTTTAAACCTCTATGTCAATGAAAGATTCTGCCCATGACCTAGATTAGCTCTCCTGGGTCATGACAAATTTTGTCTACTTTCCTATTATTGAGTTTAAAATCTGGAAGAATGTATACATAAGAATTTAGAGGCATCGGCATTTTGGTAAATCAGGGTCATCTTTATGGTGCTTTACCTCCAGCAGACTTATTGAAAGTGAAAAATGATGGCTGCCATTTCACTCCCATAAATAAACTACATTATGACGTTACTTACAAGAGCAAAGGATCTTCCTAATATACAGTTAAGAAAGGCTAGAACAGGGACCTGAGGGGAAAAAAGGTGTCATAGGAAAGCCCTAGTGCAATACGTACAAAACAGTCAATTCTGTGTAAAAATCCTGTTCATGAGCACCCACTGTTGCCTGAACCTGACAGCAGAAAGTCCTGTCAACAAGGGAGGGGACAACCCCCCAAGGATGGATTCCTGAAGACAATAGATAAGGAGAAGCCTGATTAGTACCCACTCCCCTGACCCCCAATGCAGCCATCATACACTTAGAACCAATGAAAATATTGTTTCCAATCCTCCTTTGCATACTCTGATGAGAATCAATGATTGGGGAAGTTCCCTGAGTCAGGTAGGAGTCCACTGGAAGCTCTCTGGACTCTCTCTGTTTCTCTACTATTCTCGCACCATTTTTCCACATTCTCTGTAATTTCCCTATACTTTACTTATGCCTTCACTCAGAATATTACTACAACCTGTTGTGGCACCTCTGTAGGCCAACAGTTGACTCCTTTAATGTAGGGCACCTTCAATCTTCTGACTACTGTTGTCCTTCTTGTTGTTGTGTCTGTGAATGTCAGGATGCCCTGATGAATCCCATCCTTAGCCATGTCTGGTAATTTGCCCCATCCTCAATCCCTTGGAGGCCCTGAGGTCCCTGTTAATCCTGTTAATCCTCTGGCGTCCCCAAGGCCATTCACCTGCAAGGTCCATGACAACCAGTCTCTGGTTTCTTGATGTATGGTTAAACTTTAAGCCTCAATCTCTGGCCATAGCCAAAAGCAAGTCTCTGTCTTCTAGTCCCTAGTAATATAGATCATTACAAATTTCCTTCCCTGGCCACTCCATAAATCACCTAAAAATGTACATCACTCTAGAAAGAAAAAGCCCCTAGCAAGCTCTTTTCTAGGGAAGTTTGAAGTGGTAGCTTTGGTCTGGAAGCCAGACCCTGGCAACCCCAAAGAACTCTAAGGCCCTGGGGATGCCCTGCAGCAGTATGCCTGGATGTGCAGAAGGGCTCCCAATCCCTAGGATGCTGGGACTATGAGCAGTTTCTGTTTAGTGAGTCTAGGAGTGGGATGAAATTAAGACTGATGAATGCACTCTCGTACTCCCTTAGGATAATGGGCAGTTCCTCCAGCATTCTTGCCGACTCCCACTGAGGTGTATTCTCTAAACTTGAATGACCTATCTACTGATTGTTTTAAGAACCAAAAAACTAACTTTCTTCTCAATTCAGCATGGCCAAAGTATAAATTAGAATTGGTCACGCATGACCATTAAATGGAACCCTTAATTTAACTCTACCCTCCAATCAGATCTCTTGTGTAAAAGGGAAGAAAAATGGCTAGAAATTCCCTATGGCCAGCTTTTTATGGCCCAGTATGAGAATGAGAGCCTAATGTGTTCTTGTTGATTGTGCTATGCATAGGGAAAATCTGGAGAACAGGAATACACCCTTTTGAATAGGAAAAAAAACATCTCAAATGGCCCACTCCTTAGTAACACACCCCTTGTGTCACAGTCCAGCAGGCCACACCTGAAGCAGAGCCTCTGCATCCAGCTAAAAGCCCACATTACTTAAAGATTTGTGAGAGTTAGCTAATGGGAATACACCTCACAGAGCAGCCCTGATTCAAGTTTCATTGGCTGCAAGTCTTCCCTGGATCCCTCAGCTCTGTACCTAGCAGCTTCCTTGGGATTTCCCTGGAGGATCAAGGCTGGGGGATTTGGGCAATTTTTCTGTCATGGGCATTCACTGGTCACTTTGTGTGAAGGTGGTTCTAAAGTCAGTTCTTTCCCTGTACTAAGTATGTAAAATTCTTTCTTTTGTTCTAATTTGTGCTTAATTTAACATCATCCGTCTGCCATGCTTAGGAGCTCATAAACCATATTTTGGGTGTGCCTGTTGATTTTTATTTTTTGAGTAGATGATCCTGTTGACTTTGAGAAGCTCCTGTTCTTGATGGTCTATCTTCATGACATCTGTTGGTGTTGCCTAGACATGGAAAACTCTCAGAATATGCTGGCTATATCTCCTTTGGGTAGTATATTGAATAATTGGTCTAAAGTTAGAGGGGACACCCTCAAGAAAAATAAATTAGTTTTCTATTGCAAAGTTGCCTGACCACAATATCAATTGTATAAGAGTAAAAAGTAACCTAAAAATGATTCTTTAAATTTCAAAACTAACTTATCCTTAGATTTGTTTGGTAAAAGAAATCACATATGGAATTAATTCAACTGCTAGAAAAGTGGATATACTTAGCAATATTAATGTTACTAATAAGTAGTTTTGGTTGCTTAGGTGATAAACAAAAGTGCCCAATGCCTTTTGAAGTGAAAATTTACTAGAAAATGTAGGAGTTAAGACAAAATCCTTATATAGATGCCTTTATGTTATAAAACAGCATAAAAGATCATATCTGAAATTGCTGAACCTAGCTGAATTTGGTCTAGATTTGTAAATGTGGTGGTAATTCTAAATGGAACTTACCTTTTTTTCAATGGTTACTTATAGACTAGCCTCACCCTTGTGTATACTTACTATTATGTTGGTAATTGTAGAATAAAATTATTTTGTCTATGGTTATTTCAACACTAGCCTCACCCTTGTGTATACTTACAATTGTCATGATAACCACTCTACTTTCCCCTGTATGAATCCATAGAAACTTCTGACCCCCATGGTTTGGTGGAAGACAGATTTGAGACACTGAGAAAACAGAAAATAACAAGTGTTGGCAAGGATCTAGAAACACTGTAACTTGTTAAGAATTAAATCATATCTTCCACAAACGATATGTTCAAGTGTTAATCCCATTTTCTGTGGGTAGGAACCTATTTGTAGTAAGGGACTTTGAAGATATTATTAGTTAAGATGTAATGAAAATGTATGAGTGAAGTCCTTGATCCAATGTGGCTTAAGTTCTTCAAGCAAAGTAAACAAGTTAGGAAAGTGGAAAAGCAGAAGAGGTCTGAAATGAGGAAAACTAGATAGATTTAGAGGTTTCTACCTGACAGAGGATGTCCATCACCAGAATTCCACAGGCTTTGGAGAAAATGTGGCCTTACTGACACCTTGATTTTTGACTTCTGGCTTTCAAAACTGCAAGCCAGTGTAATCTTGTTATTTAAGGCAACCCAATCTGTGGTATTTTTCATAGCAACCCTGGTGAACTAAGACATTCTTCAAATCTCCTTGAAGTAAGAGCCTCTGGATGTTTTATTCACTAGGCTACAGGGCACTGGGTATTGTATCTCCAACATTAAAGTTCTCAAAAGACCAGTGAAGATATTGTTAAAATGTATGTGTGTGTTTATAAGGGGGTTATTATATGGAAACTCCGTATACTTTCAGTTTAATTTTTCTGTAAAACTTAAACTTAAAAAAAAATAAAATTTATTATTTGTAAGAGTCAGCCAAAGGGGTGCTGATGAAAATTATCAGAAATCTGTTCACTTTTATAAAGGGTATTTTTTGGGGGTAGAAGCTTACAGTCACAAGGCCATAAAGAGTAAATTACTTCCCTCACCAAAGTCTGTGCCATGTGTTGGAGCAAGGTGGCTGCTGGTCTCTGTGAGGGCTCAGCCTTCCTTTTCCTCTTAAGGCTCCATGATCCCAGTTTCTTCTAATCTCAGATGTAGTGTGGCATAAGGCTTATCTCTCTTCTTGGGGCTCATCTTTTTCTGGGATCAACTGCTCTGCTCTCTCCTACAAAGCCATGTGAATGAGCCATATCAGGTGAATGGCTCAGCTCTTTCCCTGGGGCTCCAGAATCAAAACTCAACTTTCTGTGTTCTGGTTCTTCATGCGTTTACTTCCCTGTCTTTGATTGAGCATCCATTCATATAGCCCACAGCTTTAGGCTAGCTGTTGGCAGGGACTCAAATCAAATAAATAAAATAATAAGTCAAATAAAGGCCCTAATCTTGATTAATGAACTAAAAGTAAAACCTCTGAGTCTAATTTAATCTAAGAGTCCTGAGGAACAGATCAGTTTACAAATACAATCCAATACCTATTTTTGGAATTTATAAACAATACCAAACTGCCACATTCCATCCTCTGAATTCCAAAAAGACATTATAATATTGAAAAAAACAAACCTTAAATCAGTAACAATGCTAAGTACAAAATCATATCTCAGTTAGTTTAAAGAAATACAGTTTGTCTTGGGGCAAAGTACCATTGGCTGTAGAACTCTGAAACTTACAAAACAATTTATCTGTTTCTAATATACAAGAAGATAAACATTTGTATTACCATACTGAGAAATTTGGAGGTAAACATGAGTCATGGGTCCCTTACAAGTCTGTAAACCTGCAGGGTATACTTCATTAGATTTCAAGTCTGAGAGTCATTCTTGGATGTTGGTTTCTTCTTGCTGGGGCCTCATGGGAACCCACCCATTCCACAGACTTGCCCAAACATCATTTTCTTGTTCTACTTTCATCAAGTATCTGGACAGTGACTGAGCTCCAGACTTTACTCTCCAAGTATGCTAGGGTGATGGCCACTCTTTCCATGTCTCAGCCCCCTTATTTCAATAAGCAAACAGCAACATTCTCCCTACTCTTTGGCCTACCAGCCCAATCCTCTTAGAGCAATGAGTTGGTAACCTGTCCTTCCCTAATCTATGGGCGGCAGGCCCACCCCAATCTGACCTATGGGTTGTTGACCATACCCTCCCTAACCATTGAGGAATGTGCTCCAACCTCTCTGTAGCCTGGGAAAACAAAAATCTCCCTGAACAGTGGGCAGGAAAATCCACCCCCTTCAATTGCCAGGGCAAATTCACCCTGTCTGTGCACATAGGTGCAGTTCTAGTCTTGGCCCAAGTAGATGTGTTAATTCCAGATCTCAGCTTCCATGGTTTTCCTCTTGAAGACATTTTCCCATCCATCTTTCTCCTACATGTCCCTTTTAGTCCAAGCTGACAGTAGTTTTGTTCCAACAGCTCCCTCAAAAACCTTGTTAGTTTAGCATGAAGGAAGCAGGGGTCCAAGCCATCAGACAGTAAGACTTTCCACAAGTCCTTTCTGGATAACTCCATTTTCTGTCCTGACTTATAGGTTGCAAATTTAGTTAACTCCTTAAATGGTGCACTATTGTTTGGGGACTTGATTTTCAGAGACTTGGAATTGCAAGAATCAATTTTTTGTTTCTCTGTGCCCAACAGTTCTGTTCTCAGTTTGTCTCTCTCTTCTAGCACTTTACTATAAGCTGCAAGGAGAAGCCAAGATGCATTCTCTGAGTTTACTTTAAAAAGTTTTCAGCTAAATGACCAGGCTTGCCATTTTCAAATTTTGCCTTCCATAAAGCATCAGGAGTCAATTTACTAGGTTCTCTGTGACTTTAAAATGCAGATTACCTTTTCTCCAGTTTCCAATGATAGTTTCAACATTTACTTCTAAGGTCTCATAAAAAGTCTCTTTAGCATCCCTATTTCTACCATCAGCCTCTTCAAAGCACTCTAGGCCTTTTCCAACAAAGATTTCACAAGTATTAACTTCTAAGGCCTTATCAAAAATAACTTTAGGCTCCATATTACTACCAACAGTCTTTTCAAAACAATCTAGGCCTTCTCCATCCAGCATATAGAAATTCCTCCAAAAAATACCCCTTACCCATTTATAAAACCAGTCCAGCATTTTGGTAATTGAAAAAGCAGGACCCCACTCTCTGGTACCAAATTCTCTATTAGTGAACAAAAGGAGTGCTGATGCAAAGTATCAGAAATCGGTTGTCTTTTATAAAGGGTATTTTTTGGGGGTAGAAGCATACAGTCACAAGGCCATAAAGGGTAATTTACTTCCCTCACCAATGTTTGTTGCCATGTGTTGGAGCAAGATGGCTGCGAGTCTCTGTGAGGGTTCAGACTTTCTCTTCATCTTAAGGCTCCATGGCCCCAGCTTCTTTCAATCTTAACTTTAGGAAGACATAAGTCTCATCTCTTTCCCAAGGTTTGTCTCTTTTTGGGCTCAACTGCTGTACTCTCTACACAAGGCCAACTGTAAACTATTAAGGAAATGGCTCAGCTCTCTCCCAAGGACTCCAGCCTCCAAACTAAACTTTCTGTGTACTCCTTTCGCATGTGTTTACTTCCCTGTTTTTATTGAGCATCCGTTTATATAGCCCACAGCTGTAGGTTAGTTGCAGGTGGGGACTCAAACCAAGTTGCCCTAATGTCACCGTCAAATAAAAGTCCTAATCTTGATTAATAAAGTATTAGTGAAACCTCTAAGTCTAATACAGTCTAATACACCCAGAGGAACAAACAAGTTTACAAACACAATCCAATATCTATTATTGGAATTCATAAAAAATACCAAACTGCTACATTATTATAAATAAATAAATAAAACAAAAAAAGTAAATTGCTGATTTAGTAAATCTGGATGAGGTGTGAGATTTTACATTTCTATTAAACTCATGGATGATGATCATGCTACTGAAATAAGGTCCACCTTTTAAGCAACAAATACCAAGGAAGCTGGTCATTTTTTCTGGTTTATGGCATTGCCATTAGCCTCCAAAGTTACCTAGCTGGTGGGAGAGGGGGATGCTTCTTCTGAAATTCTACCTTTCTAAAGATAGCTAGGCAATGTTTCTTAGCCTTTTATTTTTGCCACATTTCTGAAGCATTACAAATATGTGACTCTTTTCAGAGGCTGAATTGCAGGTTATTGCAATGAATGAAATGAATTTCACATAATAGGCACAATGGGTGAAGTGGGCAAACCAGGGAGCTAATGTCAATTTTGTATTTGGCAACTGCTACTTAGTGTAGTTCAGATTTTTAAAATTTTAAAGAGAAGCTAAAATTTTAAATTTTACATTAAATCTCTAGATTTTGAAATGTTTACTTGTAGTTATTCAATTTTTTAAAACGTATTTTTTCTAAGAAGCTTTAGTTTATATAAAAGTTACATAGAAAAGGGATTCTCATATTCCCCACTCCCTTCCTCTCCCAAACATTCACACATTAACAACATCATTTATTACGTGGTACATTTGTTATAATTGATCAACTCATATTGAAACATTGTTACTAACCATCGACTAGAGTTTACAAAATACTTTACACTTTGTCCCACACAATTTTTTAAGTTATGACAAAAATATACAATGGCCTATATCTATCACTGCAATGTCATGCAGGACTAATCCAATGTCCTGAAAATGCCCCCTTATTACACTCATTCTTCCCTTTCCCATCCCTTAGAACCTCAGGTGGCCACTACCTTTACACCATTGATAAGAGATCTTCCATTGGTAGAATAATAATAAATCTATAGTAGAATAATAATAAGTCTACTTTAGTCCATTGTTCATTCCCCAATCTTGATGACTTTGGAATGGTGATGTCCACTCTGCTTCTAATTGAGAGGGAGCTTAGATCCCATGGGGCAGGGCAGATGGGTAGGGCTATCTTGCTTGCAGTTTCAGACACTCTTTGTTCCTTGGGATCAGCATTGTCTATCCTCATCTCCTTGTTAATTGTCCTGGGTGAGTCTGATTAACTGGAGAGTAGATGTTGCAAATCTGCTGAAATTCAGTGCTCATGATGTCCATACAGGCAAAATCTATGATAAGGTGGAAGGATGCATTTGTGCAGTGGATGAGTGTGACAGTGGTGCAGTGTTATCATTGCATTCAGTGGTGATAATAAATTTACTTTAAAAATGTTGTAAGACCAAGATACTTTTGATTTCCTAGATATGCCCAATATCTTGATTTCTGTTTTGTTTTGAGATATACATACGCAAACACTCATCATCCAGGTGTATTTACAAGTTACAATTTATCAAACTGTACAATTAAATTTGTATATCTTACCATATCTGAGTTATGCCACAATTTAAATTTTGGAAAATAAGAACCTAGCATGGGAATGAGACACATCAACCAAAAAATAGTTGTTGCCTCTGGAAGTGAAGACAGAGAAGGAATGATGTTGTTATTACCAGGATCTCTAATATTGTTGCTTTGAAGAAAGAGAGAACAGCATCTCATGTGGGAAAATAACTATCATTTCAATGGTGCTTATGTGTCTGCATTATTATTTTCTGTATGTTTGAAATATTTCATAATGAGATATTTTAATATTACAAAAAGGAGAACAAAGCTATAGCCTATGAGAACCATCATTGTATGGGCCAAACAATACCAATCAGAATATATTAAAACTTTTTATTGGCCTTCATAAAGGCCTACACCGTTACTTGGTTAGAAAAATTTGCTCTCCTGACCCAGCTCTCCTACAAGCTTCAATAAATTCATGATCCATCATTGCCACAGCTCTGTTGTGATGCTAAGCTTGGTGAATTATGCCCTCCCTCCACCCTGTGCCACACAACCAACTCAGCCTTTTCTCCCATATGCCCCTCATCACAAAATGGAGCATTATTGTTACATACTCAGCTTAAAAGTTTAAATGTTAATCTTAATTTGAAAGCAACTGTATTGAGTCCAAAACTCAGAGCCACTAAAGAAAGGGATTCTGAGTTCATGCAAGAAATATAGCAATGGTTAAACTCACTGAGTAAGAATACCAGCTACTACCACTTACCAGTTGTATGCCCTTGGGTAAGTTAGTTTCAACATCACAATTCACTCATTTGTATCATGAAAATGATAATAGTAGCTATGTATTTGGCTTTAAGGGAATATTAAAAGTGTAGAGCATCTGGTACATAACTATCTAAGACTCATTACCTATTATTAAATTATTAATAGTGGATTGGATATTTTTTAAATCATGCATTAAGTCTGAAGTCACATATTGTTCAAGTGGTAGCTGGCCAGCACACCTCAAAAGGAAAATATTTTCAATTCTGATCCAAGTAGCAAATGTTATAAAATATCGTCATGGGTATTTCAGCAGGCACTAAAGTAGCCAAAATTTTGTTTCCTGTTTTCAAGGATACCACCTGTTTCTCTCTTTTGTGAAAGACCCCAAAATGATAAAGCAAATCTCAGGGTAAAAGTGACTCACAGAAGATACTAGCTGGTTCATTTACTCCCTGACTTAAACATGAGAAGCACAGGAGGATAAGGGACTGTGCCCCTACCCTTGACAGAGGTGTTAGCAGGGCAGTCTAGTTAGTTGACATGCAATGCATGCTGTTTAGGAATTGTTGCCTAAAGTAAACCTCCAAGGAGCATCGACATCCTGGCTGCTGAAGAACACAAAAATGTTTTTAGTAATGACTAATTAAGATGTAATGGATTAAGACAGATACAAGAAAATCTATTTCCAAAGGACATATAACTTAACTACTTGTTAGTTGGACATTATTTGTCTTTTAAGCCATAGAATTAAGTTTCTGCACCTGAAATTCCAATTCTCCCATACTATATTGTCCAGAGAAGGCATTTCCTCTGATAAATCACTGGGGCACATTTGGTGCCTGGAATGGGGACAGAAGCTAATTATCATGATAGTGCATTTCATACATGAGGCTGTCCTTATATTTCAGGAGATGCACTATTGCAGCATTTCTGCAGTGTCTAGTCAGTTTTCAGCTTAAAATCCTCCAATGCTGTGAGAAGTTGAGCAAGGAATACAAAAACAGTCCCCTCAAGCCCTCCTTGCTTATGAACAGTTGCTAGCTGAGAGTTTTCTTAGGGTGCCATAGCTGCTATAACAACTTAACACAGAGTGTTTGGCTTAAACAATAGGAATTTATTGAAGGCTACAAGCTCAAATTTAAGGTATTGCCCGGCCATGCCTTCACCAAAGTCTGTTGGGTTCTGGTGGTGGCTTGCTGGTAAGCAAACTCTTCATACATCACATGATGATTTATTACTTGTGTCTCTTCTTCTGGCTTCTAATTTACTGAGTCCAATATTGTTTGCCTATAAGGGCTCCAGTCTTTTTATTAAGGCCCACCCTGATTCAGCTTTGCCTCAATATCTTCAAAAATCGGATTTACAATTGAATTCACATTCACAGGACTGGGAGTTAAGTCTTCAACTTGTCTGTGGGAGACATTAGAGACATTCAATCTAGTTAGAGAGCTCCCCAAACCAAACTCAGATTTCATCATTTGATAGATGGACACCCAGACTTCAGTGAAAACATTTTTGCCTACAGTTTATGGTTTTTACAGGGAATGAATACAGATTACAGATTAAAATCATAATAGGAAGAAGCACATCTGGCATACTCTGTGGAAGTAGCAAACATGCAACATCCTTTGTCCTCTCCATGTGAAATTGTTGACATTTTACTTTCCTGGCAACAAAGTATGAATATATGCTTGTAGTATTGCCAACCAGGGGAATTTACCAGTGGCTTTATTGTCTGGAATTATCATGGAATCTCAATCACATAATGCATTGATAAATGACCTGTACTCTCCATCTAGTCTCTGGTTCCTTCAGAGAAAGAACTGATAATGCTTAGGCTGAAGTCCCGAATGTAAATCACATTGTTAGATTGTAATTTAGTCAAGGACCCCAGGAAAACAAAGACAATTTCATAAGGCAATTCATTCCAAGGGCCTAAAATGGCCTCCCAGTTGCCAAAGGCAAAGGCCAGATTTCTCTTCCTGTGAGAATAATTCTTTACCACAAAAATGCCCTCCCACCCTGACTTCCACAGTCTCCAAAGTAAAATACAGGTCACACAATATTCTTTGTGACCTGGACATTCCCAACGCAGCACCCCAGCCTCATTGCCACTTGCTGACTTGCATCCTGCATTTTAGACAGACCATCTTTTTGCACACCATGCTTTCCCAAAATCTGCCATCTCTTTACCTTGCCAACTCATCAGGGCTTCAATATTGATCCCTGCCATGATCTTCTCAGGAAATTTGTCCTGAAATATGCATGAGTCACAAGCATACTGCTGACAGTTGCATATATTGCCAGATATAGTTGTATATTGTACTGCTAGAGCATCTAAGTTGTATTGTAAAGCCAGAAATCTTAATTTTTATGCAAATCCCGCATCTTTTTGCATGTTTACTTTTTAAAGTAATTACTTCTAACACCTTTAAAAGAAATAAAAAATTATTGAATAAATTCCCTCTTTCCAGAGGCCACCTATGCTAATGAGTTCCTTCTATATCCTTTCAAACCTTCTTACAAACACAAAAAACAAACACACACATAATACTTTTTTATTCAGATGGCAGCCATTTTACTTATTTTGGCATATTAGTAAGCAATATAAAAATAAAAAGATGAGGGTCAAACAAAACACATTTTCTCTCCTGATTCACCTAGGCATGTGCCTTATGACCCACTAAAATGAAAGTTCCCTGAAAACAGGAGCTGTGCTTTGTTTGGCCTCTCCCACAATACCTAGCACTATGCCTTGCACACAATTAACACCCAATATATACAAAACACAACCATCTAAACATTTATTAAATAACTACTCTGTGCTTAAACCTGCATCTGTCCATGCTCTCAGGGAAAGTGTTATCGGGACAACCCGAGAGAGAACACAAATGGCATGTATGTGACTTGTTCTGTCTCATGTCCTATGGGAATACACTCAGAATGCATTTGTCTGCAGGTTCATAACTTGTCTACCTCCCATATTTTACAGGTTTCCTTAATCTAGTAACAAATGAACAGAAATAGCAGATTATTCCTGGTAGTCTGGCTTGCCCTAACTGGGTGTCTGCTTATGATGATGGTCTAACCCCCACAGACTGCTTACTCCAACATTCCCAATGTAGCACTCATTCCCAAGAGAAGAGTTTCTATTTCTTGCCCTTCACAGGGCAAGGCAGGCTAGTTGGGAAATAACAAAACCCAGTATTATCATGCTGTTTTGATTCATCCTGAGGCACCAGACTGGGGGGGCTGGCTTCTAGAAGGAACAAAGCTATTTCATTTTAATTTTCAAATGTTTTTATTTGCAATTAGATAACATTTCAGTTACTTTATTTGTACATACATACGTATAAAACAGCCATTATTTCACTTGACACTTATGGTCACAGATTTTTTATTTTATTTTTTTTTCTTATATCTGGTTCTACCAATATGTGCATTATAATTATCAGAACAAATACACTGAATAAACAATCATGCATAAAATCATGCATAAAATAACAATAATAAATAAATAATAATAATAAATAAATAATAAATAAAAAATAAAAAATAAATAAAATAAACAATCATGAACAATCATGCATAAAATATTGGATTCACATATACCACCCTATTAACACCTTGCATTGGTGTGGGCCATTTGTTACAATTGATGATAGCACATTTTTATAATTGTACTTTAAACCATAATTCATGGTTTAATTTTTATTCTGTAACTATATATATACAATCTACCATTTCCCATTTTAATCACCTTCAAATATATTTTTCAGTGCTGTTAATTACATTGACAATGCTGTGCTACCATCACCATCATCCATTACCAAAAGATTTTCATCATTCCAAATAAGAAACCTATACATTTTAAGCCTTAACTTCTGATTCCTTATCCCTACCCCATCTCATGGACATATTGAGTGAAATTTCAGGCACAAAAGGACAAATATTGTATGTTCTCACAATATAATGTAAATAAATATATATATATGTAATAAAAATATTATTATACTGTAGAAGTTAACTCATGTGACTGTTACTGTGGGTATGTGCAAGTCAGAATTCTGTAAGGCAGGCCGGAAGCAGGGAATGCTGATGAATGTTTTAAATGAATTCCCCAGGAGAACCTGGCTGGCTGAAAAAGAGATGGAAATTCTTTCTGACTACTGAAATCATCAGTTGTCCTACCTTAATGCTTTCATTGTGATGTCTCTCATTGTTGAAGGCACTCTCCTTAGTTGATTGTAGATATAATTACCCATAGATGCAATCAATTTAATGATGGTTTATATACATGAAATATTTTCAAAGTAACAATTTGAAATGTGCATTCTTAATCAAACAACTGGGCACCATAACCTAGCCAAGTTGACACAGACTTCAGCATCACATATGTTTATACCACATGTTTATCCAGTCATCTGTTGATGGATGCTTGGGTGGTTCCAACTTGTGACAATTGTGAATACTGTTGCTCTGAACATCATTGTGTAAATATCTGTCCCAGTCGCTGTTTTCAATTGCTTTGGGGCTATTTCTAGAGGTAGAGTTGCCAAGATATGTGGCCATCCTGTTCTTAACTTTCTGAGGAACCACCAAAACCATATATACTGCACCATTTTACATTCCCAACAACAATGAATGAGTGCTCTGATTAGCGCACATCCTCTCCAGTACTTATTATTTTCCTTTTTTTTCTTTTTTACAATAGCCACTTTCCTGGGTGCATAATACTATCTCTTTGAATTTTTGAAATGCATTTTACTGATGCTTATGGTATGGGACATCTTTTCATGTGCTTCTTGTTCATTTGTATCACTTCCTTGTTAAAATGTCTATTCAAGTTTTCTGCACAACTTTTAAAATTGGGTCGTTTGTCTTTATGTTGTTGTGTTGTAGGTTTTCTTTAAATTTATGGATATTAAAACCTCATAGACAACCAAAGTAGATGCTACCCCAAATAGTGGGGCTCCTGAGTTCTCCAGAGACACCCAGAACCTATGGTCATGGCAGATAGCTCTGGAGTTTGGTGCCTTTCCAGTGGGCCCTGCTTTGGAGTTTGTATTCCTGAGTGAGACAGACTTGGACTCAGATGTGACTTCTCTACACATGTCTCTTCTGTCTCTTTTATTTGAACCTAAGGTTGGTGCTGGAGTTGGTAGGTGTATGTCCAAAAGACTTGAATCTCTGGGTTGTCCATGTGCTAGCTGAGACCTGAGCCTCAGCGGAGTTTCAACACCTACTCTCCAGTTCCTTGGACTCATCCAGAGTAACTAACAGAGAGGTGAGAATGAACAACCACCACACCAAGGAACTGAGAGAGTCTACACCCGCAAGCAAGGGAGTCCCGTCTATCAGCCATATGTGATCAAAGCCCCCTCTCCAAGGTGGAGTGGGCATCACCATCCCAGAATCCTCAGGATTGGGGAATAAAATATGGACTAGAATTGACTTACTGGTATTCTACTATTGACTTATTGTGATTCTAGCAATGGTGGAAATTATACCACTGATGTGGAGACAGTGGCCACTGGAGGTGCTGAAGGTAGGGAGAAGGAAAAAGAGGTGTAATATGGGGGCATTTTCAGGACGTGGAATTGACTTTAGTGACATTGCAATGACAGACACAGGCCATTGTATAGCCTGCCATAACCTACAGTATTGAGTGGAAGAGAGTGTAAACTACAATGTAAAGTATAATCCATGCTTAGTGGCAATGCTCCAAAATGTGTTCATCAGTTGTAATGAATGTACCACACTAATGAAAGAAGTTGTTAATGCGGGGAAAAGTGGAAGGTCTGGGGAGTGGGGCATATGGGAATCCCTTATATTTTTTATGTAACATTTTGTGTAATCTAAGTATCTTCATAAACAAAAAACATATATTTTAAAAAACCTTATTAGAGAAGTGTTTTTCAAATATTTCCTCCCATTTTGTGTTTTTTAATAACTTTCTTGAACAATCCTTCAATGCACATGTTTTTAATTTTGATGGATTCCCATTCATGAAATTTTTTCTTTTCTCACTCTGCTTTTAGTGTAAAGTCTATTAAACCATTGTCTAAAACAAGGTTCTGAATATGTTTGACTATGTTTTATCCTAGTTTTATCAATTAGGATCTTATTGTTTGTCTTTGATCCATTTTTATGTAAATATTGTGTGATAGTATGAGGTAAGGTATATCTCTTCATTCTTTTGCATATAGATTTCTAGTTATCACAATGTCAATTACTGAAAAGACTATTCTTACCCCATTGTGTAAATTTGGCAACTTTATCAAAATAAATTTCTCCTATTGAGGATTTATTTCTGAAGTATCAATTCCATTCCATTCTCATGAAAGCAATTTTTCTATATGTCTGTCGCTGTGTCAATATTATGATGGTTGGACTTCAAGTTTTGATTTCATTGCAAGTGTATAGCAGCATCACTGATTTTTGTGTGTATACCTTGTCACCCCTCCAAATTTGTTTAATTATTTTATTATGTCTATGGATTTTGTTGTTGATTTTCTAAGATTTTCTATATATAGGATCAATTTATTTGTAATAGGAAATGTTTTATTCCTTCCTTTACAATTTGAATGACTTTTATGTCATTTTTCTCTAATTGTTTGGCTAAAATGTCCAGTACAATGTTAAATTGTGTGGTGACAGTGGGATTCCTTGTCTGGTTTCTGATCTACAGGAAGCTTTCAGTTTCATGTTTTAGTATGATGTTGGCTATGGGGTTTTCATACATGGCCTTTATTATGCTGTGGTATCTATCTACATTACTGTATTTCTAAGTGTTTTTATCATATTTGTCAGGAATTTTTCCATGTGTTCTATTAATGTGGTGTACTACATTAAACTATTTTCTTATGTTGTAAGGACTTTGCACTCTTGGAATAAATCCTGTTTGTTCACAGGATATAATTCTTTCAATGTGCTGATGGAATCAGTTTCTAAGAATTTTGCTGAGTATTTTTGCATAATATTCATAAGAGATATTGGTCTTTAATTTTTTATTATGTTATTATCTGCTATTCGTATTAAATACAATAGAATGAATTAGGTAGTTGTCATTACCCTTAAAATTTGGGGAAGAATTTGAGCAGGATTGGTGTTAATTCTTTTTGGATAGTTTGGAAAAATTAATCAGTGAAGTTATCAGGTTCTGTTTTCTGTTTTTTGTTGTTGTTGTTGTTGAGGGAATTTATTTCCTCATTCAATCTCTTTAATTGGTATTGATTTGTTGAGATTGTCTATATATTAATGAATCATTGTAGTTAGTTGGTTTTTATATGTTTATATTTTTTATTATAGGCAATTATAGGAATTTTTCCATTTCATCTAGGTTTTACCATTTTCATAGTATCCACCTATAATCCTGTGTATTTCTTTGGAATAATTATCAATGCTCCTCATTTCTTTTCTGATTTTAGTTATTTGTTTCCTCTCTCTCTTTTTCTTTGCCAGCCTAGCTAAATATTTGCTAATTTTATTGATCTTTCTATAGAAATAAGGTTTAGTTTTATTGATCCTATTTATTTTTTCCCATTCTCTTTCATTTATCTTTTTTTTATATTTAATGTTGGAGTTTATTATAGTAAACAATATTATACTACCAGTAGTTGTTTTTCTTATTATTTATCAGTAAAAGAATCATATATACAGAAAAGTACTATAAACAACGTTAAAGCTTAATGAATGATTGTAAGGCTGTCTCATTGTGGCTACCACCAAGGTCACTGCATCTCTCATTTATCTTTTATATGAGCTTTATTTCCTTCCTTCTACTCATTTTAAATTTAGTTTACTCTAATTCTTCCTGAAGTAAGGTTAGGTCTCTGATTTGAGATCTCTCTTTTTTTAAATGTTTTAATTTTTTTATTTTTAATCTACTTAGATTACATAAATATTATATAAAACATATAGGGAATTCCATTTGCCCAATTCCCTATCCCTCCCACATTAACAACATCCTTCAATAATGTGGTACATTTGTTACAATTGATAAACACATTTTCTAACATTGCCTCTAAGTGTGGATTATACTTTGCATTGTAGTTTACACTGTCTTACCTACAATTTTGTAATTTATGGCAAGATATATAATGGCCTGTGTCTGTCATTGCAACATCATTCAAGACAACTCCAAAGTCCCAAAAATGCCCACATGTTACACCTGTTTTTCCCTCTCCCTCCCCTCAGGACCTCCAGTGGCCAGTCCTTCCACATCAATGACAAAAGTTCTTCCATTGCTAGAATAAAAATAAGTCTATAGTAGTATAACAGTCAGTCTAATCTAGTCCATCTTTCATTCCCCAATCCTGAGGATTCTAGGATGGTGATGTCCATTCGGTCCCTAATTGAGAAGAAGCTTAGATCCCAAGGGGCATATGGATGGGGCTGTCTTGTTTGCAGCTTCAAACCCTCTCTGTTCCTTGGGATGTTTGTTGTTTATCATCATCTAGTTGTTAGTTGTCTTGGGTGAACCCAATGAACTGGAGAGTAAGTGATGCAACTCTTTTGAGATTCAGGGTCCATATTGCACTTGGACAGCCCAAAGATTTAAGTCTCTCAGTCATACACCTATCAACTCTAGTACTAATTATAGGTTCAAAGAGAATTGTCAGAAGACCCAATTGTAGGGAAACCACAATGGAGTCCAGCTCTGACACTCTGCGGAGCATATATTTCAAAGTACGGCCCACTGGCAAGGCACCAAACTTCTGAGCTGTCTGCCCTGCCAATAGTGTCTTTGTGCGAATAGTCCAGAGCCCTCAGAGGCCTAACTATGTGAGGCAGTATTTACTGTGGCAGTCAATGAGATCCTGCTGATAAGCAGAATAAGCAAAACCTCATAAGCAAAACCTCTGGTATAACCTCCCAACTCAATTAAAGTCTCTTAGCCATATATACTCACTGTCTTTCTGTTTTCCCCTTTTTTGTCAAGATATTCTTCCAATTGCATTGCTAGTTGACACTTGGTAGAAATTCCTCAATGCCTGGGAGGTTCATCTTCAGGAGTCATGTCCTATGCCAGGGGGAAGGTAATGCATTTATTTATTTATTTTTACAAAGATTTATTTATTTACTTTTTATACATGTTTAACCCCCCCACCCCACCCCACCCCTGTTTCTGCTGTTTTGTGTCCATTCACTGGGCAATTCTCTGTGTCCATTTCCTGTCCTCTCTTCTCATCCTTCTCCTATCTTCACTGGGAATTGATCCTGGAAACCTCCTATAAGGGAGAGAGATGTTATGCCACCTGTGCCACATCAGTTCCTGGTTTTTTGGTATGTCTTGTCTTTGGCTCATCCCTGCATCACTCTTGTGCTATGGCACTCTCCTGCTATGTTATCATCTTGCTGCATGTGGCACACAGGCCATTATATATCCCGCCATAACCTACAGCATGGGACTTGATGGTGCACCTGTGCATGGGGCCTGGGGGCAGGGCCTGGCAGTGCATCCGCATTTAGGGCCTGACAGCACACCCATGCGTCCCCCCTTGTGGGATCTGACAGCACACCCCCATGTGGGGCCTGCGGGCAGGGCCTGGCAGTGCACCCGCTAGTGGGGACTGATGGTGTGCACCCACTTAAGGGGCCCACGCACATTCTATATTTTTTCTTTATTTTACTGGGAGGTCCCAGGGATCGAATCCAGGTCTCTCCATATGGGAGACGGACACCCAACCATTTGAGCCACATAAGCATCCAAAGATAATGCAATTATAAGCTGAGATTGGCTTACAGAGTAACCACATTTGAAGAACAAGGAGGCTCTCAGGTGGTAACTCTTAGGCAACCTATAATACTAGGCTAAGTTTCAATTTCAAAAGAAAAGTTTCATAAGTACAGACATCAATATCAAGGGCCCATCAATGGTCCATCCTTCTTCACTATTCACTGTACCTGTACTCAGAGGATTATTTCTGTCCCATTAGAGAACGTTGCAGAGCTCCCCTGGATGGGAATTCGATATTCATACGGTTATTCTGTGGATCTCTACCCTGTGTGACAATGTCCCATGAACACTTAAGCTCATACATATGGCCTATAGGTATGCTCCAGTTTGACCTCTCCCCTTGCATTCCCCATCACTGACAACCAGCACCAATGATTTCCCCTGCCACAATTGTAACCCTTCTGTGATCCAAAACTTCTTCAAAAATGAAGCCAAAAAGATAATCAAATAAAATTAATAAGAAATTGAAATAATTGTAGTTTAAAAATAACAAATGAAATACAAAAAATTGAAAAAACTTTGAATAGAAAAATAATAAAAAATAAAATTAGAAATATTTTTCATTATATCTTTTATCAATGTAAGATCTGTTTTCTTCCATGTACAGTGACATTTTGTTCTGTTTAGTCCCGTATCTTATTTTTTTTTTATTTTGTCTTCAAAGGATCTTTAGGTTGCAGAAAAGTCATATACAGAAAATAGGTGATTCCCATATACCCAACATCCTTCCCCTTTTCCCCATTAATAACATTTTATATCTGGATGGTACATTTGTTACAATTGATGTACAAATATTGAAATATTGCTACTAACCATGGTCAATGATTTATTTTTTATTTTATATTTTGGACAATAAAATTATATAAATTTTGACAAAATTTAACATGGCCTGTATCCTTCATTACAAGATCATATAAAATAATTGCAATGCTCCAAAAATACCCCATGTTCCAACTTTTCTATTCCTCCCTCCCCCACCCCTTGGGACCCATAAGAATCACCATCTTCACTCCTTGAAGAACAGGATTCATAGTCCTTGCAACAGCATTGAGTCCTTATATAGTGGCCTGTCCTCCTGTTTTAGGCACTGCCTGTTCTCTTGAGTCTCCCACCCCTTTATCTGAGAACATAGCAGAACTACCAAGGATCCTGTTCATTGTGTGGGTCTCCACCCACTGATACAACACACTATGACAAGATGAACCCTCACAAACTTCCTAGAAGGCTGCCCCAGATAAATCCTGTCCCGACCCCCACATACAACACCTAAACCTGTAACCCTCAACTATCATATTAGCCAAAAGAACATTCCCAACATTGTAGTTTACCACATTCATGCAAATCCCCAGAGTTCACCTGCTCCCTCTCCCAATCTTCCCCCAAGTTACATGGACAGTCCATCTCACCTCCTACCCCCTCACAAACCAGCAACTTCCAACCCAATATCATCACTGAATTTCCTTAACACCTATCCCCTGTAAACCTACACCCTTTCACCTCATCATAGGTTTGTACATATGGGCATTGGCTCACAACCCTCAAGTCCCTTTCTATCTCTTGTAAACCTATCTTCCAGACTCTAGCTCTGTGAATCTGCTCAATTTATTTAATTCATATCAGGAAGGTCATATAATATTTGTCTTTCAGTGCCTTGCTTGTCTCACTCAATATAAGGTCTTCAAGATTTATCCATTTCATCCCTTGTGATAATAGTGCTTTCCTTCTTACAGTTCAGTAATATTCTTTTGTAAGTATATACCAGAGTTTGCTAACCCACTCATCTGTTGATGGACATTTGGGTTCTTTCAACTTATTTAATTAGTGAATAATGCTGCTAAGAACATCGGTGTGCATATATCTGTTCGTGTCCATGCTTTCAATTCTTCTGGGTATATACTCAATAGTGGGATTGCTGGATCATATCGCAGTTCTATAGTTAGTTTCCTGAGGAACTGCAGAACTGTCCTCCACAATGGTTGCACCATTCTATATTCCAACCAGCAGTGGATAAGTGTTCCCATTCCTCCACATCCTGTCCAACACTTGTAGTCCTCTGTTTTTTAATAGCCACCAGTTTAATGGGTGTAAGATAATATTTCATTGTAGTTTTGATTTGTATTTCCCTAATAGCTGGTGAAGTTTAGCATCTTTTCATACGCTTTTAAGCCATTGGTATTTCTTCTTTGGAGAAGTGTCTATTAAAATCACTTACATATTTTTTTTAAATGGGTTGTTTGTCTTTCTATTTTTGAAGTGCAGGATTTCTTTATATTTGCTGAGTATTAGGCCCCTATCAGATATATGATTGCCAATTATTTTCTCCATTTGTTCAGACTGCTTTTTCACATCCTTGGCAAACTCTTTTGAGGAACAAAAATTTTTGATTTTGAAAATGTCTCATTTTTCTATATTTCTTTTATTGCTTGTGTTTTGAGTGTAAAATTCATGAAAATATTTCCTAGTACTAGATTTTGTAAGTGCTTCCCTAAATTATCTTCAAAGATCTTTATGGTCTTGGCTTTTATATTTAGATTTTTTATCCACCTTGAGTTAATTTTTCATGAGGTGTGAGATGGTGTTACTCTCTCATTCTTTTGGATGTGAGTATCCAGTTTTTCAAGCATCATTTGTTGAGGGAATTCTTTCCCAGTTGAGTGGTTATGGTCTCCTTGTTGAATATCAGTTGCATGTATATGTAAGGATCTATATAAGAACTCTCAATTTGGTTTTTTGGTCAATGTGTCTATCTCTTTGCCAATACCATGAAGCTTTGACCACTGATGCTTTGTAGTATGATTTAAAGTCAGGTAGTGTGATCCTCCTATTTAATTTTTCTTTTTCAATATGTCTTTGGCGATTCGGGGTCCCTTGTCCTTCCAAATAAATTTCATACTTAACTTTTCAAATTCAGTAAAAAATGCTCTGATGATGTTTATTGGGATTGCGATAAAACTGTAAATCAGTTTTGGTAAAATAGACATCTTAATGATGTTTATTCTTCTTATCCATGAACAGGGAATACTCTTCCATTTATTTAGGTCTTCTTTGATTTCCTTTAACAATATTGTGTAATTTTCTGCATACTGGTCCTTTGCTTCCTTGATTAAATTTATTTCTGGGTATTTCATTCTTTTACTATTGTAAATTGATTTTTTCTTGATTTCCTCCTCAGATTGCTCAGAGCTGGTGTACAGAAATGCTACTGATTTTTGCACGTTAATCATATATCCTGCCACATTACAGAATTCATTTACAAGCTCTAGAAATTTTCTTGTTGATTTCTCAGGGCTTTCTATGTATATGATAATGTCATCTGCAAATAGTGAAGTTTTTACTTCTTCCTTTCCAATTTGCATGCCTTTTATGTCTTTTTCTTGCCTAAGCTCTGGTGCATGTACGTCTAACACAATGCTAAATAAGAGTGGTGACATTGGTCATCCTTGCCTTGTTCCATATGTTAGAGGGAAAACTTTTAAGATTTCAACATTGAATATGATGTTATCTGTGGGCTTTTCATATATACCATTTATCATGTTGTGGAAGTATCCATTTATTCCTATCTTTTGAAGGGTTTCTTACCAGGAAAGGATGCTGTATTTTGTTGAATGTTTTTTTTGCATCTATAATCATTTGAGATTTTTCTTTCAATCTGTTTATGTGGTGTATTACATTGCTTTTCTTATGTTGAACCATCCTTGCATACCAGGAATGGAACCCACTTGGCCATAGTGTGTAATTCATTTGATGTGTTGTTGAATATGATTAGCAAGTATTTTTTTGAGGATTTTAGCATCTAGATTCATTAGAGAGATTGGTGTGTAGTTTTCCTTACTTGTCGCATCCTTATGTCGCTTTTTATTAGGGTGATGTTTGCATCTTAGAATGAGTTAGGCAATGTTACACCCCCTTCTAATTTTTGGAAGAGTTTAATCTGGTTTAGTTTAGTTCTTTCTGGAATGTTTGGTAGAGTTCACCTGTGAAGCCATCTGTTACTGGACTCTGGGAGGTTTTCAATGACTAATTCAATCTTGTTGATTGTGTTTGGTCTGTTGAATTCATCAATTCCTTCTTTCATCAATGTAGGGTGTCTGTGTGTTTCTAGGGATTTGTACATTTCCTCTAAATTATTGGTAAGAATAACTAAAAAGATAAAAAGTGTAATAAAAACAACATATGGAATACATTAACTTAAAGAAAATATGGCTAATGTAAGTAATTCCTTGACAGTATGACATTGAATGTTTAGGCATTAAACTCTCCAGTCAGGAGATGAAGATTGGCAGAATGGATAAGGAAAAATGATCCATCTATACTCTGTCTACAAGAAACTCACCTTAGAACCAGGGATGCAAGGAGGCTGAAAGTGAATGCCTGGAAAACAATTTTACCTACAAACAATAACCAAAAAAGAGCAAGAGTAGCTATACAAATATGGACAAAAAGACCTTAAATGCATAGCTGTTCTAAGAGACAAAGAAGAACACTATATATTAATAAAAGGGGTAAACTATCAAGAAGAAAGAACAATAACAACCATTTATGCCCCTAAGCAAGGTGCCCTAAAATATATTAGGCAAACATTGAAAAAATTAAATGTAGAAATAGATGTCTCCATTATTATAGCACGGGATTTTAATACACCATTATCACCATTATACAGAACATCTTGACGAAGGATAAAATAAAGAAACAGACCTTGAATAATATATTAGAGAAGCTGGACCTAATAGACATATATAGAATATTACACACAAATACAGTGGGATATGCATTCTTGAGTGTGCATGGATCCTTCTCCAGGATATACCACATGCTAGGCCACAGAACAACTGTCAATTAATTCAGAATGATTGAAATTTTACAAATAATTTTAATCTCCCAATAGAATGAACCTGGAAATCAGTAAGGGGTATATATGCAGATATGGCACATAGATATGGAAGTTAAACAGCACACACTTAAACAATCAGTGGGTCAAGGATGAAATTTCAAAAGAAATCAGTAACTACCCTGAAATGAATGAAAATGACAACACAACATATCAAAACCTATAGGATGCAGCAAAAGCAGTGTGGAGAGGGAAATTCATAGCCAAAAATGGTTTAAACAGAAGAAAGAACTTAAGTTAAAGACATAACTGCATAAAAGGAGGAATAGCAAAAGAGCAACAAACTAACACCTAAGCAACCAAAGAGAATGAAATAAAGATTTGAGCAGAGCTAAATGAAATTGAAAATAAGAAATCCCTAGAAAAAATAAAAAAAACAAAAGCTTCTTCTTTGATAAAATTAATAAAACTAACAAACCCTTAGGTAAACTAACACAGAAAATAATAGAGAAGATTCATATTCATAAAATAAGAAATGAGGAAGAAGATATCAGCACGGAACCCACAGAAATAAAGAGTATCATAAGAGTATACTTTGAAAAATTGTTTGCCAACAAGATGGATAATTTAGAGGAAATGGACAAATTTTCTTTTTTATTCTCTGAATATAGAGCTATAGGTTTCCCTCTCAGAATTGCCTTTGCTGCAATCCATACATTTTGGTATGTCGTGCATTCATTTTCATTCACCTGAATATATTTTCTAATTATTCTTAAAAATTCTTGTTTGGCCCATTGGTTGTTTAAGATTGTGTTATTTCCTATCCACATATTTGTAAATTTTCCAGTTGTCTCTCTGTTAATTGATTTCTAGCTTCCTTCCATTTGCGGTCAAGTAAGAGTGTGTGATTTCAATATCTATAAATTTATTGTGACTTTTTTTATATATCCTTGTTACAACCTTAAGGATGATCTATGGGTACAAGGGATGAATATGTATTCTGCTGTTGTTTGAAGTTTTATGTATATTTTTATTAGAGACAGTTAGTTCATAGTTTCACCCAAGTCTTCTACTTAACAATTAGATTCTGTCTAGATGGAATTAAGACATCGCCTTAGGCCAAGAAAGGAACCCCTCCCATGTATGCAGAGAGGGTGATTTTGTCCCAGCAGTTGAAGAGTTCCCACTCAATTTTCTAAGACAGTTTCACTACCCCAGGGTACAGAGAAGATGAAGCACATTCCTGAAGGATTAGGGAGCTTAAAATCACCATCCCATAGGTGTAAAAGGTGTGCACCATTAACCCATGGATTAGGGAAGCCCAGGTGATCAACTTGCTGCTATGAGAGGGCTGAGACTGTATGCTAAAGGTTAGGGAGGATGTTGCCTTCACTTCACTATACTAGGGCGGTTAAGATTCTAACCAAAAGATTTGGTATAGTGTGGCTATCACCCCAATGCTCCTGGTAGGTAAGGTCTAGATCTTGGTTGACACCAAGATGCTTGATGAGGGTGGAACAAAGAAAATGGCCATTGGGCAAGCTTGTGGAAAGGACGAGTCCTCATGAGGCCCCAAGGAGAAGAAACTATCATCTTAACAATGGCTCTCAGACTTTGACATGTATTGAAATTTGTCCTGCATATTTACTGAATTATAGAAGGCCGATGACCCATGATTTCCTCCCAATTTTTCCTTATTGTAATGAGAATGTTTGTCTTTTGTCTGCCATTCTGTGTATTTGAAGCAGATAAATTGTTTTATAAGTTTCAGAGGTTTACAGCAGATGAGCGTTTGCCCCAAGACAAACTCTATTTCTTTAAGCTGATTATGATATGATTTTCTTCGTAGTATTGTTACTAAATTAAGGTTTTTTTTAATATTGTAATGTCTTTTTGGAATTCATAGGGTGGAGTCTGGCAATTTGGCATTGTTTATGAATTCCAAAAATATATATTGGATTATGTTTGTCAAATGGACTATACTTGGGTGAGATTAAATTATAATTGCGGCTTCGATTGGGCCATGTCATTAGGATGCTCAGTCCCTGCCCCCTTGGTGGGTGTGGACTCAGAGAGAAAACTACATGGCAATGAAGGGAGTTGGAGTTTTGATGCTAGAATTTTCCTAGAAGTAAGCACACAAGGGAGCAGAGCAGCTGAGCCTGGAGAGAATCTAGTCCCAGGGAGAGAGACAGAGCCTTCTGGAGAGAGCAGGGAGCTTAGAGCAGGGAGCTTAGCCCAGAGAGAGACAAGCCCTGGGAAGAGAGGAACCCAGGAAGCCTGAACTCTTGGCAGATGTCAGTAACCATCTTGCTCCAATACATGGCAACAGACTTTGGTGAGGGAAGTAAATTATGCTTTGTGGCCTAGTAACTGTAAGCTTCTACCCCAAATAAATACCCTTTACAAAAACCAATAGATTTCTGGTGTTTTGTATCAACACCCCTTTGGCTGAGTAACACAGTTTGTTACAATTCATGAACAAATATTGGAGCATTGCTAATAAACCTCATCTATAGTTTACATTATGGTTTATACTTTGCAATGCACAACTTTTAGGTTTTGACAAAATGTATAATGGTCTGTATCTGTCATTGCAATATCAAGCAGAAAAATTCTAATGCACTATAAGTTCCCTGCATTCCATCTGTTCTTCCTTCTTCCTCCCTTCAGAACCTCTGGTAACCAGTAATTTTATATCAAGGTTACAAATTCTTCTTCACTACTATAATACTAATTGTATTTTGGTCCATGGTTGCATTTCACCATTATGTTTGTTCATTCCTCAATCTTGAGGATTTTGGGGATAGTGATGACTGTACTGCTTTTGATTGATAGGGGACTTAGGTCTTATGGCTCAGATGGAAGTAGCTGTTTGCTTGCAGTTTTCAGTACTGCGCTTTTTGAGATGGGGTTTGTCCATCATCATCATTTTCTTTATTGTCCTGGGAAATTCTGATGAACTGGAGTGTATGTATTGGCTGCAATTCTGTTAAGATTCAGGGTTCAACCAGCTTATGAAGAAACCACAGATTTAAATACTAAATTAAACACAGATTTAATACTAAATCTGTGTTTGGTATAAACACAGATTTATAAAAATATTTGGACATATTTTAACAAGTATAAAGCTTATTATAGGTTCATGTAAAGGGGTAGAAAAAAATGTGTAGGGAACTTATAAATTAGTCTAACTATAGTACATTGGGGAAATATGTTATCATATATTCCAAGATAAGGTCTATCCATGGGGTGCTGAGTTCAAGGGGTTGTGTGCCTTGCTTATAATGTCAAAACACCTCTAGAGCCCTCAGGAACACCCTTGTTTGAGCATTATTGACCCCACTCACATCACTGGACGACCAAAATTCCATCCACTGCCAAACAACCCCCATCCACCTCATGGGAAAGCTTTGAATACTTATTTAATATCTTTAATTCTTAATTATCTGTGCTACTTTCTGTTTTACATTGAAAAATATTAGGTAATTTGTATGTATAGAGTATCTTATTTTTTGGTGTATGATTAAAAGGAGTGACACTTGGCATTTCACAGGTGCTTCATTGTTTAAATTTGTTTCATTTTACTTCCAACTTCTTTTGGAGTACCTTGGATTGTAACTTCCAAGAACCTGCTTCTACTATGGGTAGGCAAGCTGACTTTAACTATATATGCTTCATTTGTGTAGTTCTTCATCAGCAAGCAAAACAAGGCCCCATCATGTGTGAAAACATATAAAAACATGAAAATAAAGAAAGCTTTTTTGCTGTTTGTAACTCCCATTCTTAGGTTTCCATTATTGTACATTATAGAATTTTTCCTCTTTCTTAACCGTATGCATCATTTATATGGCTCTTGTTTTGATACAATTCTCCATGATATTTCAGAATATACTGTTTTGTGAATAGAGTGAAACTGACTTTTTTTCCCTTCTTCACATCTAATGCACAGTTGTAATTAGAGACAGATTTCTACCTACAAAGGCTCCAGATGTTAAAATGTTTCCCAATATCATATTAATACTGTGGTATCAACACCTTTTTCCCACATCCTCCAATAAGGTTGGGATTGTATTGTATTCGCTACTGGTTTACCCTTCCTCTCTATAAAGGGTAACATTTTCCCTGGGTGTAGAGCATCCATTTTACCAAGTTGGAAGGACCCCTAATTATGGGACTGGAGCCTAAGTGTATGAGATTAAACACCATAAAAATTGGCAAGATGTTCTTTTAAGGGAAGACGAAATTCACCTGAGAAATACCTCCAATTTTTATCCCCAACTTGATTTGTAAATCTTTGAGAGATCTTACTGAACATGTCCTTGGGATCAACTTATGAGTTAATCCATGATGCAACAGCATCACAAAAATATATATATAAAATCTTGGATTACTCCACTGGAATTCACACTGATCATAGTACAAATCCCATGGAATATGGGATCTTTATCCTCATTGTCCCCTATGTTTCTCAGAGAGGTGCCCCAAGGACTTATAAACAGCTATAGCATATGGGCCATCTCTTGAGGACATATATAACCGAAATGACCAAATGTTATTGCTTATTCTGTAACATTGTCTTTGATGTGTTGGGTCTGTCAATGATTTCTACAAACTGATATAATTCTTTAGGAATATAAGCCTGAATATCTATGCCCATTTAAATGGAAATTTCTCCAGTTGCCAATGTGGCATTTTTGCAGACTGAAATGGAGTCTAGATTTATGTTGGTTCACAATATGGGCATGAAATCAGCTATATAAGGCTTAACATGCTGAAAACAAGGTTTTATCAGGTCACCTAATAGTGCAAAGGAACTCTGTCAAAAGTCTGACATTTTATCCTGCATGCATTAATATATTAATACTAGTGTTTGAATGTTAATTCATGCTCCTAGTTATTCAATGTTGCCTCCTAGTCCTTCAGCCAGCCCACTAAGTCAAGAGCCACTATCATAAAATGTTCATCTGGAGCCTCATCTTGGTCTGGTTGAGCATTATTCAGCATGGCTTGTGCAAGAATTTTCGGTACTAGATTTACACAATGCTGATACACAAGTTCAAAATATGGAAGGAAATCCGATGACAGGGCTGTGACAACAGAACATAGGCACTCAGGTAAAGGGAAGAGATCTTTATCTTCATTATTTTACATGTTTCCTTTTTGGACCAGTGGTGGCATTAGCAACTGAATATATTCTGGTTTAAGTGATATTTTACTGAATCTGCTAATGACATAATCTTATAGCTCAAAATCCCTGAAAAATTTACAAAAAAGCTTCTAGAGCTTATAAATGAGTTCAGTAAAGTGGCAGGTTATAAGATTAATGTACAAAAATCAGGAGCATTTTTATGCACCAATAATGAGCAACCTGAGGAGGAAATCAAGAAAAAATTCCCATTTAAATAACAACTAAAAGAATCAAATACCTAGGAATAAATTTAACTAAAGATGTGAAAGACTTATATGCAGAAAACTAAAAAACACTGCTAAAGGGAATAAAGAAGATCTAAATAAATGGAAGAATATTCCCTTTTCATGGATAGGAAGACTAAACATCATTAAGACATCCATCCTACCAAAATTGATTTACAGATTTAAAACAATCCCAATAAAAATTACCACAGCATTTTTACTGAATTGGAAAAGCTAACTATGAAATTCATTTGGAGGGGCAAAGGATTCCAAATAGCCAGAGACATATTGAAAAAGTAAACATGAAATAAGAGAAATCACACTACCTGACTTTATAACATACTATAAAGCTACAATGGTCAAAACTGCATGGTATTTGCACAAGGATAGACATACTGACCAATGGAACCAAGTTGAGAGTTCTGATATAGATCCTTGCATATACAGCTAACTGATATTTGACAAGGCAATAAAGCATGTTCAACTGGGAGAGAATGGCCTCTTCAATAAATGGTGCTTGGAGAACTGGATATCCATACCCAAAATAATGAGAGATTTTCACCATCTCAGACATTAAACAAAAATTAACTCAAGATGGATCAAAGATCTAAATATAAGAGCCAAACCATAAAGATTGTGGAAGATAATGTAGCTGAAGCATCTACAGGATCTTATATTAGGAAATGGCTTAATGATCTTTACACCCAAAGCATGAACAATGAAAGAAAAGAATAGATAAATGGGACTTTTTCAAAATTAAAATCTTTTTCAGCTCAAAATAATTTGTCAAGAAACTGAAAAGTTGGCCTACTCAATAGGAGAAAATATTTGTTAACCATTTATCTGATAGGGGACTAATATCCAAGATATATAAAGAAATCTACACCTGGAACGTAAAAAGACAAATAACCCACTTAAAAAATGGAAAAGGGATTTGAAGAGACTCTTCTCCAAAGGAGAAATGCAAATGGTAAAAAAGCACGTGAAAAGATGCTGAACGTCACTAGCTATTTGGCAAATGCAAATCAAAACTTCAATATGGTATCATCTTATACCCACTAGACTGTTGGCTATTAAAAAAATAAAATACTACAAGTGTTGGAGAGGATGTGGAGGAATGAGAACCCCTATCCTCTGCTGGTATGAATGTGGAATGATGCAGTCATTGTGGAGGACAGATTGGTGGCTCCTCAGTAAGTTGTATATGGAACTGCCATATGATCCAGCTATCTCACCACTGGGTATATACACAGAAGAATTGAAAGCTGGGACATGAACAGATATATGCACACCAATGTTCATAGCAGCATTATTCACTATTGCCAAAAGTTGGAAAAAACCCAAATATCAATCAACAAATGAATGGACAAACAGATTATAATATATGCATAAAATGGCATATTACTCAGTTGCAAAAATGAATGCAGTATTAACACATGGAATAACATGAATGAACCTCAAAGAATTTAAGTTGAGTGAAGCAAGCCAAGCACCGAAGGACAAATATTAAATGATCTCACTGATATTAATTAAGCAAATTGAGCAAACTTACAGAGGTTGAGTTTGGAACATAGGTTTACAGGAGACTGAGAAAAGGAAGAAGGTTGTGAGCCAAGGCCCATATAGGCAAAATCTATCGTAAAATGGAAGTGTGTAGTTGTGCAGTGGATGGGCCTGACAGTAGTAAATTGATAATATTAGGTTGGGTGATGCTGGTCTGTGAGGGTTGTAGGGTGAATAGAGTGGTTTGGACTGTCCACAGAACTGGAGGGAGGTTTGGGGAGGGAGCAGGTGAAATCTGGGGATTTGCATGTATGTGGTTTATACTACAATGTTGGGAATGTTCTCTAGGCAATATGACAAGGGAGAATTACTGGTTTAGGGTATTGGATATGGGGAGCATTATGTAAAATGTGTACCTGAAGCATTCTATAGAGTGTGTGAGTGTTCATCTTGTCCTAGTGTGTTGTATCAGTGAGTGGAGACTCAACAATGAGCAGGAATGTGTTGGTCTCCCATATTGGGTAGTCATACTATGTTCTCAAATAGAGGGATGGGAGTTTCTCAAGAGCATAGGCAGTGCCTAATAGGGAAGGGCAGGCCAGTATGTCAAGCCCTCAATGTTGTTGGCAAGTAACTATGAATCTTGTTCTTTCAGTAGTGAAGCTTGATGGTTTCCTTGGGTCCCAAGGGGAGGAGGAGGGAGGAATAGAATAGATTGAACATGGGGCATTTTTGGGGGAATAGAATTGTTCTGCATGATCTTTCAATGATGGATACATGTCATGTTAAATTACCTCAAAATTTATAAAAGTGTATGGTCCAAAATATAAACCACAATGTAAATCATTGACCATGGTTAGTAGCAATGTTTCAATTTTTGTACTTCACTTGTAACAAATGTGCCATCCACATGTAAAATGTCACTAATGGGGAAAGGGGAATAGGGGTAGGATCTTGGGTATATGGGAGTATGGTATATTCTGTATGTGACTTTTCTGTAACCTATAGATTCTTTGAAGACAAAATTAAAAAAATAAAACGCTGGGAGAGCAAATGGAAGAAAATTTCACTCCACACACAAGACAACAGATCTTACCGTGATGAAAGTCATAATGCCAATTTTTAAAATTTTATATTTATTATTATTTTTTATTTCAAATTTATTTTTAAATGTTTTGTATTTTCTTTGTTCTTTTCAAAACCGTCATTGTTATTTCATTTCTTCTTAATTTTATTTGATTATTTTGTTGGCTTCATTTTTTATGAAGTTTTGGATCACAGAAGGGTTACAACTGTGGCAGGAAGAGGATCAATGGTGCAGAATGTCAGTGATATGGGATTTATGGGAAAAGATTCACCTGTGGCAGATTTATAGGCATATGAGTGTATTCAAGTACTCATGGGTATTGTCACAGTGGGTGGAGTTTCACACAATAACCATAAAAATAGTGAATTCCTATCCTGGGGAACTCTGCCACATCCTTTAATGGGACAGCAAGAATCCTCTGAGTATGGGGGCATTGACTAGTGAAGGAAGATGGAACATTGATGGGCCCTGGATATTGATGACTGTACTTTTGAACCATGGCCTTTGAAATTGAAACTTAGCCTAGTATTATAGGGTGCCTGAGAGTTACTTCCTGAAAGCCTCCTTGTTACTCAAATATGGTCTCATTCTAGTCCAAACTCAGCATACATATGCTTTACCCTCTCCCCAGCATGGCACATGACTCCTGGGGATGAGCCTCCCTGGCATTGAGGGATTACGACTAAGCACCAACCAGCAATGCAACTAGCAAAAGACCTTGACCAAAAGGGGGAAAGGGTGAAGACATATGCATTTATATGGCTAAGAGACCTCAAAGTGTGTTGGGAGGTCAATCCAGAGGTTACATTTATGCATGTCTCAGCAGGATCTCATTGACTGCAACAGTAAATATTGCCTCAAATACAAGGGTTCCCTAGGACTCTGGACACATCCAGTCACTATAGGCAGGGACGATAGCTCAGGATTTTGGTGCCCTGCCAGTGGGTCCTCCATTGGAATTTGTGCTCCCCAGAATGACAGAGTTAGATTCAGTTGTGATTTCCTTACACATGGCTCTTCTGCCCCTTTTATTTGAACCTGTAATTAGTATTAGAGTTGAAAGGTGTATGTCCAAGAGACTTAAATCTTTGGGCTGTCTGTGTACCAGTTGGGCCCTGAATCTCAAAAGAGTTGCAACACCTACTTTCCATTTCATTGGCCTTACCTAGGACAACTAACAAGGAGATGATGATGGACAACGACCATTTCAAAGAACAGAGAGAGTCTGCATCTATAAGCAAGATACTCCCATCCATCTGCCCCTTGGGATACAAGGCCCTACACAATTAAGGGCAGAGTGGGCTTCACCATCCCAGAATCCTCAGGATTGGAGAATGAACGATGAAATAGTGTAAACATTATTATTCTACTACAGACTTATTGCTATTCTAGCAATGGAAGAACTGTTGTCATTGATATGGAGGCAGTGGCCATTGGAGTTTCTGAGGTGAGGAAGAGGGAAAAATAGGTATAATCTGGGGGCATGTTAAGGCCTTGGGAATTTTCCTGAATGGCATTGCAATGACAGATATTGGCCATTATATATCTTGTCATAACTTACAAAATTGTGTGGCAGAGAGTGTAAAATACAATGTAAACTACAATCCACACTTATTGGCATGCTCCAAAATGTGTTCATCAATTATAAGAAAAGCACTACACTAAAGAAGGATGTTGTTAATGCAGGAAAATGTGGGAGGAGGAGGGAGCAAGGTTTATTGGAATTCTCTATATTTTTATGTAACATTTAC
>JAQZBX010015358.1:0-37573 GCA_029593785.1 Cabassous unicinctus
TCAGTCGATAGAGCTCCCGTTTACCATATGGGAGGCCCCGGGTTCGCTTCCCGGGGCCTCCTTGTGAGGGCAGGCCGGCCCGCGCGGCCCAGTGGGCTGATGCAGCAAGACCTCACAACAGGAAGCGGGTGTGGCTCAATCGATAGAGCCCCCGTTTACCATGTGTGAGGCCCCGGGTTCACTTCCCGGGGCCTCCTTGTGAGGGCAGGCCAGCCCGCGCGGCGCGGTGGGACCTCACAGCAAGGGGCAGATAAGCAGACACGGAGAAGACACACAGTGAATGGACACAGCAAGCACAAGCAGCAAAGAGGGGGATAAATAAATAAATAAATAAATCTTTAAAAAAAAAATTTTTTTTCAAAAGCTGTTTTGCAGAAATGTTCTCAAATTAATATGGAATTGCATGGGGCCCCAAATAGCCAAAAACATCTTGAAAAAGAAGAATAAAGTTGGAGGTCTCGCATTTCCTAATTTCAAAACTTACTGCAGCGTTACAGTAATCAATGTGGTACTGGCATAAGGACAGACATACAGGCCAATGGAATAGAATTGAGAGGCCAGAAATAAATACACACATCTATGGACTGTTGATTTTCGACAACGGGGCCAAGTCCATTCAATGGGAAAGAATAGTCTCTTCAACAAATGGTGCTGGGCAAACTGGATATCTACATAGAAAAGAATGAAGTTGGACTCCAACCTCACTCCTTATATAAAAAGTAACTTAAATTGGATCAATGATGCAATTTGCTAGGATAGCCATTCAAAAAAAATATGAGTGGGAAAGGATGTGGGGAAATTGGAACCCTCATACATTGCTGGTGGGAGTGCAAGGTGCTGTAGAACACAGTTTCCTCAAGAGGTTCAACACAGAATTAGCAAATGACCTGCAAGTCCCACTTCTAAGTTTATATTCCGAAGAATTGAAAGCAGAGACTTCGACTAGCATCGTTCACAGTAGCCAAAAGGTGGAGGCAGCCCAGGTGTCCATTATCAGGTGAATGGCTCAACAAAATATGGCGTATCCAGACCATGGAATAGTGTTCAGCCATGGAAAGGAACGAATACTGATCCATGCTACATTGATGAACCTTGAAAACATCGTGCCAGTGGAAATAAGCGAGACACAGACAGACATTGTATGATTCCACATTGAGACTTTCTGTCTCTAAGAATTTGCTTGTTCTAAATATTTCTTATGAGAAATACCTGTTTTGGGTGATTAAACAATTTTGGTAAAGGATAGTGGAGATGGTAGCAAAACATTGTAAATGTAACTAATGTCACTGAATTGTACACTTAAAAATGGTTAAATAGCAAATTTTATATAAATTTTTATATATATGGCACTACAATAAATTTTTCAAAAACTTACAAATTTTATTTCAAACTGTTATTTTGAATTTAATAATAATTGGTTCTTAAGTAAAATTATTTAATATATTTCTCATGTTTAAGTAGGGGCCATTGATGTTAAAAGAGAGAACAGTTTCTTTCTCAATCCCCATTGCATGATCTAAGTCTAATGAGGATGAAAAGAAGAAATGGACATATCAGAGCGTCTTCTGACTGGTAGGAGAAAGGAATCAGCTCCAACAAACTGGGAGAAACTGTAAACGTGACGCACAAATAGGATGAAAGTTATCTTTGCCTTGGCTTTTTAGATGTTAGAGCTTCGCCTTATTGTGTCTTATAAACAGAGCATTTTCACATAGTTATATGATGCCAGCAAAGTTGCAGATCCATGTTGAGACCAACCATTCAGAGTTTTCAAGATTTTAAATATAGATATGATAGCTCTTTAAAAGCCAAAGTTTTTTAAAGCTTTTCAGACGAGATATTAAAACGCCACTGAAGCTTCTTACATGTAAGCTACGCCTTTAAGAGGCTGGAGAAGTGCCCGCAGTAGTTGGGAGATGAAAGGCCTCAGACGGCGGACACACTGGGTCTGCCCCCACTGCCCTTCCAATGATATGGTGACTCGGTGAGTTCGTCGGCTGCAGATCTGGAAAGTGACCTAAGAGCTCTTCTGCCAAATTGTACTTTTGCCCTACAAATGGATGGGTGCACAGACGGGAGTGGACGTGATTTTTTTTTTTAACCTAAATGTGTGGCAGTGAGCACAGATGGTGGTGAAACAATCCCAGTGTTAGTTGTGAGTGGAGCCAGCACCTGTTCCTGCAACACCATTTTTACTGGAAAGCACTGCTAACAGACACGCCATGGGAATTTGGACTTGGGTATTTGGCAGATATTTTCTTTAAAAGATCAGAATGAGCCTGTGACTTCAAGGAACAACTAACTGCAAGTATATGCTATCAGTGACAATATTGAAACTCTCGAGTGAAAATTAGAATTTTGGAGAAAACTGCCACTGTGTGCTTGACATCTTCCTGATGCTTAAAGACTTTTCTGAGGACACAGGTGGTCATGTCAGTGAATTAGTTTGTTGATGCTGTAGAATGAAATGTGTCCACATTTGGGAGGTCTCTCTAACGCAGCAAGCCAGTATTTTCCAAATGACCAATGTATGGCATCATAAAATCATGCACGGGTAAAAAAGCCATTCATAGTGCAAGGTGGACTGATGGGTTTTAAGGTCACAGAGCATGAGAAAGTCATGGTCTTTTTTCATTTTAAGTCTTGCATTTTGTTTCTTGTTTTAAATAGCTCTCAGAATATTGCATTTTCCCTCTTGCTGTTCACAGCACATTTCTTGTTAAGATTCCTCTTGGTTGTTTTCACAATTCACATTAGCATTCTAAGCAAAATCAGGGCAGGTCCAGCGAGCTCTGTTGACTGGCCTTGGTCTGCTTAGGAGGTCAAACTGTGGGGCCAGAGGAGTTTGGGGGGGTGAAGGTCAGAATTTCAGCCAGTCTGTCCACAAGAGCCCTTGGTCCTGTGAGCTCGGAAAGCAGCTGGATGTGCTAATATACTTGGACGCTCAGAGAAATGATACTTTTTTTTCACTCTGAGGTGACAATTGTCTTGTGCCTTTTTCAACTATAAAACATAATTTCTGTCGTAGCAACTCAGATCAGAAATTTCAGTAAAATCAAACAGAACATAAACCCAGTGCCTGTTAGCTTTTACCAAGAGAGTTAAACTACAGACATTAAAACAACAACTTTTGAAATCCTAGGGATCAAAGCGATGGATACTTGCTAACTGGAAAATAAACTGATGTATATTAGACCACAACCTGTATTTGAAGCGTTCTCCTTCAGGGTCCTGCCTTATTTGGACATTGGTCTTGTTCCTGTGGTAGAACTACCTTCAAATCATCTGTTCTCAAGCCAGGCCCGACTTGGTCCTCCAGCGCAGGGCCAGTGGCAGACCGTGTGCACAGTGTGCTCGTCCCTGCAGCCCCCCTCCCCGCCTGAGCTCTGGGGTACAGGCGCCACCAAGTGGGGCCAGATGACAGCCCATATTTCTGGCATCCAGAGGTTCTAGTCCAGATACAGATTAAAAACCCCATAAAATGGATCCTTGCCTGATACTGAATTTTCTCATGTTACTAAAACAAGATTAGATCTGTGGAGGGGAACCCTGATTCACTCCAATTTCACAAATGTCATCAGAAGTCTGTTTTGAAGGGACAAGCTTGGAGATTTTTTTGTTGTTGTTGCTCTCATCTGAGTGTCTCGTTTTCTTCTTTTTCTAGGCACCAATTTGTAGAAAATAATTTAATACTAAAAATGGGCCCAGTGGATAAACGGAAGGTAAGTCAGACAGTTGCTGCTGCTCCCAAGGGCACTGCCCCTCCCCCTTCCAGCAGAGCCTTCCTCTCAGCCCACTCTTCAGCGATCATCCCCAGATTTAGTAGCTAGACAAGATTAGGACTTTCAGGGGAAGCAGCTCGTCCAGTCACACAGGTGGGCAGGAGCACAGTAGGAATACAGCCTCGAGTCTGAGTCCAGAGCCAGGTTCTGATTCCCACACGAGACTGGCTTTGCCAATTTCAAGGTTTCTGTCGAGTTGTGGAATCTGTGTTTGATAGCTCAGCAAATATCTTAGCCCAATATTTCTTTAAAGTTGTTTTTAGAAATTGTTATTCATTGTGTTTAATGGAGATACAAATGGATTCATTGTATCAAAAAATATCAGGCTTCACAGGTGTCTTCCACCTGCTGACAGGGAGTCCCCTGCGAGGTGGCTCCTGACCTGCCTTTCTGGCCGTGCTCAACCTCACTCATCCTGGGCAACCTTGGGGCACGAGACTCTCCAGGAAGGTGGGATCGAGGTGTGACCAATCAGAATGCAGAACTGCACACCTTAGGGTGGAGAGGTGGTAGAAGGCTTATTAGCCTGCCCCCTGCTGCTTCCCAGACTGGAAGCCCACTCCAGGGCCAAGGAGGCCACGCACCCGATGCTCATGGCTTCTCCAGGGGGCGGTGTGCCAGCGCCCCTTTGCCCAGGTGCAAGGAGAAGTGTCTAGTGTGGTCCTGGGCACTGACCCTCTCACAGGGATCACCGAGCCTCCAGGGAATGCCCCATGTGCTGCCAGCACCGCGCTGGAGCCCTGCTAAACAGGGCCCTCTTTTCTTTCTTTTCGTATCAGGGTTTATTTGCCCGACGACGACAGTTACTGCTCACAGAAGGGCCACATCTATATTATGTGGATCCTGTCAACAAAGTCCTGAAAGGTGAAATTCCGTGGTCACAAGAGCTCCGACCAGAGGCCAAGAATTTTAAAACCTTCTTTGTTCACACGGTGAGTCTCTTCCAGAGGTGCCCCACGCAAAGAGCTGTCTGGAGATGCCTCCACCTTGGTCGGAAGCCACCCGAGCACCTTGCCCGGAACGGCAGCTGGAGGCAAAGGCCACTTTCTCCCCTTCCCCACGCCCCATGTGTAGGAGGAGATGGGGGGGGGGGGCGAGGGCGGTATGGAAGCTCCGAGCGCACTGCCCGAGAAAACCAAGGCGTAGACACCGTCTTGGCGCCAATTGCCGCAACCAACCAGGGATGGACGCTCTCGTAGCTACCGCAGCCAATCGGCTGCTGACACCGGTAGCGACCTTTCCTAGCCATGTGCTTCAAGATGGCCACCGCAGCTCGGCCCCGCCCCCTTTCTCTCATACACATTCCATACCTTATATGGACATAAACCCATCCCAGCCAATCAGAATCCGCCCAGTATACCTTACCCATCCCCCGCCCCACTCAGCCCTCCCGCTCTGTATAAATAGCAGAGCTCACCCAATAAACTCAGACTTGGAGCCCAGCCTTGTCTCCGGAGTGTGCGTTGACTCCGTATTCGTTACTCATCATCCGCTGGTAACTAGGAAGCGTCCGTCTCGCCACTCTCGTCTGCGGCCCAGAGATGCAGACCCCGGCCCTCAGCTCGCAGCGCTCGGGGACGCCCGAGCCCGGTGAGCCACACCCCCCTCCCTTCGTTCCCCGACCGCCGGGTCGCCAGGGGACCGCCCAGCGGTGGCGATCGGCGGCGGCAGCCGACAGTGGCGGTGATCAGCGATTGGCGACCGGCTGCCCCGCTGACACCATGGGCCTCACATTAACGGCTGAGTCCTGAGCCCACCGGGGGCTCCCTGTGCTCACATTAGTGTGGAGTGACCCAAGGAGCCTGTGGGTGCCCAACCCCCCACGGGCTTCATCTAATCACATGCATGGCCTGAAACCAGGTCAGCGTGCTCTCTTGCTTCCAAGAGGTATCTACAGTGGCAGGCAGTTGGGAAGGTGATTTCCTTCTGTGATTTCACCCTGAGGTTAAGGTGCTCGTTCTGGTGGGACTCAGCAGCTTTGACCTATTTCTGTTTCTGCAGCCACACAGAACATACTACCTGATGGACCCAAGTGGGAATGCTCATAAATGGTGCCGAAAGATCCAGGAGGTGTGGCGGCACAGGTACCAGCCCCACCCGGATGCCGCCGTCCAGTGACCCTGTGGCCGGGCTGTACCTCGCTGCCAGGACACCTGCCCCAGCGTGGGCTCAGCCGCCACCATCACAAGGACTCTTCCAGACCACCTGCCAGCCACCTCCAGGGGAATGCAGATGTCAGAAACCTTGCAGCTTTTTTATTTAAAAGAAAAGAAAAAAAATCCAACAACACAAAGAACAAACCAGTAATCAACATCAAGGATTCAGGGTTGCTTTGCTCGCTCTCTGTGCGCCTGTGGAGGCTCCGTGTGCGCGTGTCCCTGTGAGGACCTGGCTTCCTGCACGTCAGCTCGATTCCCGCTGCAGACTCGTGGACACGCCTCGTGTTACCCGCTTCCCTAGTATCAATCAAAACTGATAACCCGCACCCCGCCCTGCCCTGATCATGGCTGGTCCAGTGTGGTTGAGAGGACAGGGTGCGTCTCTGGTACCTTTATGCCCTCCTGAGGTCGCTGAGCCCCCTCACCAAGGAGCTTGGCCCTGCCTCTGCTGTGGTGGCCACCAGCGCTTTGTGGGCTTGCAGGGTGGTTGGCTTCTGCCCGTGGGCTCCTTTCCTTGTGTTCCTAGCTTATGGCCCGTCCCCTCCCCATGGGGCTCCTTGCCTGGCTCCAGCTGCAGGAGTCCTGTGTTACTTGCTCTTGGTATGTGAGTGCTCCACTGGGATGTCCAGCAGGCAGGCTTCATGTGCTGCACACACGTGTCAAGGTGGACACTGAGCACGCTGCCCACGTTTGAGGGTGGCCCTGAAAGCGTTCAGGTTCACCATCCCGGTGGGCAGCACTGGCCTCTGGGTGGCAACCAAGTGGCCTGCCTGGAAGGAGCATGGTTATGAGCACCACAACTTTGTCGTTTTAGTTGGAAGGAAGCTCCTCAGGAGGCAGTCTCCGTGAGTCCTGCCCTGGCAGCCCCAGGAGAACCCTGCCCACCTCCGTGTGGGAGGCAGAGACCACTGCCCTTGCTGGCTGATGGGCCCTCCTGGAGAGTCTGGCTGAAAGGTTTAAATGTGCAGGCCTCTCCCCAATTGGTTAAGTAGGGCTGAGAGAAACTTCTGGTGTTGAGCAAATACAGTGGTACTTTCGTCACATCAGATGGCACCAGGGTTAGTAAAGGGCCCTAACCTCCATGTGCACCCTTTGTTGATTGTGGGTAAACATTTTTCATCGCCTAATTGAGTTTTCACATTGCTGCGTTGGAAACTGAAGTTTAACTTTACTCATGTTGCTGGGTCATCTGGTTCCTCTGAAGAGCAGACTCTGCCTAGAAAAGAGTGCCACCTACATTGCAGGGGAGAGACCACCTGAGGAGCCCTGCTAGGCTTTCCTTTTCCAGTTTTGGGGTTAGTTCTTTTGATGCTGGAGGCAATTACTGCTCTACAAGAGAGCTGCTCCAGAATTTGTTAGTCATTTTTGTTTTCTTCACTGTTACCCAGGCAGAAAGCCCTCCTGAGGGCCTAGAAGGGCTGACCGGTTCTCACGGTTCCAGTTGTCCCTGGAGGACAGCCTCAGTCCCCCTGTTGGAGAGGGGCAGGCTCCGCCGCCCTTGCAGTCTGCTCACAGACGTGGCCTTGCTTGAACGTTCCAAGGGTATGGAAAACCTTGCCCTTTCACTTAGATTTTCACAAAGCAGCACCAAGGAAACGGTGAAAGGCTCAAATAGATAGTAAAGGGTCCCCAAACTAACTCCCTGCCCCTCCCACCTCTCACCTCAACCCTGTGTGCCAGGCCAGGTCCAAATGGAGAGGAAAGAGTACTTTCCAACTATTTGGGCATTATGAGTGGTTCTTCTTAAACCGGGAAAAGTGCAGATTCGGGGAAGCCACTGGGATTGGGCAGGGAGAGGGGCTTGCCTTGGCCATGGTTCCCGGCTAGGTGTGGTCTGTGAGAACTGCAAGGGTGTGGGGGTCGGGGGTGCCAGGTGCCAAGGTGTCCCCGGGAGCAGGACCCAGAGGCATGGTGCCTGAGTGCTCTGCGGGCTCCGGCAGGTTGCCCTGGGTGGCCACAGGTCCGCTCTCTCAGCTTTTAGAAAGGCTTACCTCTGCTCACATGCTTTTAACAGGGGATCCTCACTTGGCTGTTTCTTTTCAGGCTTTCTCATTTTTGTTTACATTTTCCACTTTGCAGAATGCCTCTGTCTGTGTTTGCAGTTAGAAGTGTTAGGAGATTGTGCCCACCCAGCCCCTCTCCTGGGCTCTGGTTACAGGGAAACAAGCAGAGCTGGCACTGGCTCCTAACAAGGTCTCTTCGCCAGTTGCTTGGGGACAAGATGTGGTTTACGTTGGCCCCTTGCCCTCTGGATAACGCACTACCTCCTGAATGAGAGAATTGGGGGGCTCAGAGGTGCACTCAGCTGACAGCTGAAATGGCCTCCTTTGCTTGAGCGGAGGACAATAGGCCCCTTCTCTGCAGGTCACTTTCTCCTCTTCCTCAGAAGTCCCCTTTTCCTTTCTTGTCCTTTCCTTTTCAAGGTCCGCACAGGTTCTTTCTCTTCGTCTTATCACCCATCCTTAGAGCTGTAGCCTTGGCATGCAGGTGCCCTGCGTTCTAAGATGTACACGTACGAGGAATATAAATGTGGATGTTATCTGAGGTGAGAAAAAAGTGGCTTGTTGTTTAATAGATTCAGGGCTCATGTGTCATTACAGGAGCGGGTAAGGACAGATGTAAATGCCAGCCCAGGCAGCTGCCAAGCTGAGACTGCTCCCTCTCCCCTGGTGTCTCCTGGCAGGGATGGGAGAGAGGATGGCCAGGAGGGCTGCGGGCTTCATCGGCTCTGGGCACGCAGAGGAGCTGGTTTTGGATGTGATTGCTCCCTTCCCTTTTTGTGTGGACCCAGCCCGGCAAGGCCAGAGTAGAGTCCCCCTGCGGAGTGCTGAGCCATTCCATCCCAGTGGAATGGACTGCCATGTGGTGGCCGCAGGGACCTCCGCTCGTGGAGGCTGGCTAAAAATGTGCTTTGGGAAGGATGGCTCATGGCATATGCCAAAGGGGGCGGGCACCTCTTTACCTCCCAGCCCACTTCTCGGACCACTCTGGGATTTGTGGCCCAGGCATGGAGTAGCTGCAGAGGAGACAGCCCCATGTTGCAGGCCCCAGGGCACACCAAGGAGCTCCTGATGATTCTCTCCTTTCTTAAAACAAACATTTATTTTCTGAAAAAATCAACTGCAGGCTCATCACCCAGAGAGGACCACTGTGAAGGTTTCGTGTATATTCAGCCGTTTACCCCTTACACACGTGTCTGCTTCGTTAACTGAACTGGGGTCACACAACATGCACAGTTTTGCATCCAGCTGTTTCCACTTGATATTTTAAGCATTTCCCCATGTTGTGAACATTCTTCAAGAACATGTTTTTAACGATTGTAGAGTTTAATGGTTGTAAATTTTATCATAATTTATCTGGCCATTTCCCTGCTGTAAAACATTTATATGGTTTTTGGTTTTCACTATTTAATTATTGCTGTGACAAGTATCCTTATAAATCTTTGATTTTGACTCTTTTTTCCCACTTAGATTCCTAGAAGTGGTGGTATTTTGGGATCAGGGAGTTTGTTCATTTTAAAGGTTGTATTGCTCTCTCATTCTCTCTTGATCTGATGCTTAGATGCTCAGAATTCCAGTAACAGAAAATCCTTAGTTCCGCCCTACAGATTCTGAACAGGTCAGTGTCCGATAAGCTCTGTATTTCAAAGTATATTTGAAAAAGACCACCTTTTTTTAAGTTGCTAAGATATAATTACTGCAATCCATTAATTATACAGATTTTTCCACAAACCAGTTTCCTTGTTTTCAGTGAAAGCATCTGGCTCTGAGTGTATGTTGTCTTCCCACCCCTGCTACTGTGGCTTTCAGTGCTTGGTGGTGGTTTCAGCATCGTCTACTTTGTGTCCACAATGGTACTGAATTTGCATCTGCACAGTCAGGAGAAATAAGTGTGGAACTGACCTTGCCTCATGCTTAGAGGATGATTTGTTATTAAGATTTAGACTCACAAAGTACATCGGGCCATTTGGAATCTGTAGAAGAGCTTTTATACTTGAAAAAGAAACTTGTAGACTGGCTCTTATAGAAGTGTATTTATCCTCAGCTCTTCACACTGGGGGATGTGGTCAGAAGGTGTTAGTGGTCCAGGAGAGCACAGTGGCCCAGGCTTTTTCATTTTTGAATGTGGTTGTACTGGCTGGTATGAATTTAAGGACTTCTCTCTCCCCACTCCACCCACAGTGTTCAGGCTGCCTTGTTGTCTTCGAGTCCAGACCATCCTATTTTGATTTCATTTTTAATTTCTCCACTTTAGTTAGTGGTTCTATCGATTTTGAGGGTAAACGTGCTTGACAGATTTTTTCAGGCGCCACACTCAGCACCACTTGACAACCAGAAGTTATGGTTGAATTGTGCAGAATTAGGCCTCCCGGCCTTCCTCTGATGCCCCAGATCCCCTCATCCCTGGCTGGTCCACAGACGAGAGTGATCACTGTCAAGATTACAGAGGCAGTGTGAGCCGCGGCCCCCACGAGAGCATGGCAAAGGTACTGTTCTTTGAGATGTTGCCATGCCCAATTTTCCACTTTGTTTCTTACCCAAATGTAGCTGGAACCATTCAGGTGGGTGTGTCCTCTGCTCCTGAGGCAACACATGTGGCAAGAGTCAGGGCATCTGAGGGTGCAGGCTCGCTGGCCCAAGCTCACACGGTTGAAGGCAGGCTGCTTGTAGAGAACTGGTCTGGGGAGGAAGAGGCTCCAGCAGAAAAGGCAGTTTCATCTCTAGCTGGACAGCCATGGTGAGCAGCCAAGCAAGCTCACGCGTCCACCTAGGTCCCCCGACTCAGTCCTTCAGTGCGAAGGAACCAAGCTTTTATGTACAGAGAATTTTTTTACAAAAAGCAAACATTTTTTAGCTGTGTGATCCACTTTAGTCTAAGCCATCTGGCTGAATGACTGTGAATTGGGGTCATTTTGCTGGTGACAAGCCTCTCTCGTGACCATCAGCTTGTTTGGACGTTGGCAAGATGAAGATTGTGGCAGTAGTTAGAGCTGCTGTAGCTGTTCCTTAGCAACATAAGGTGAACCGATAGTACACTCGCTGCCTTTCAGGTTGGTGGCAGTCAGAGCACGTGTAATATTCTCTACCTGGTCTGTAGCTGTAACTGTGATGTACAGGCAAAGCAAAAATTTAAAAAAAAAAATATGAAAACAAATAATGCAATGATATTAGAATATACACTTTTGTATTTTTATTCTTATATAAGGTTATTTGCTGGCTCTTGTTGGCCTCTAGTTCAGTCTGTGTTATTTAAATTCTAATATATGAATTATTTGGATTGAATTCATGTTCGGGGACACGTTGTATGTATTGATGTACAGCCTTGAATGTGAATAATTATTGTAAACTATATTTTACAACTTTTTTTTTTCTGGCTATATTATATAAATTTTCTATTTGGTCAATGATTTAATCATATCATAATTTAATGAATCTGTTTATTTCCTTTTTCTTTCAAATATTTGTGCTTTAGATGTAGTAAACGGATGATGAATTTTCCACGTATGCTCGGTAGTCTTGTAATAAAAAAGCATGTAGAGGTGTAGACGTTCGCCGGCGTGGCTCTTCATTTGGCCCGGCGCCGGTCGGGAGTGGTGGCGATCTGGGACTTCGGGGACGACGGTCGGGCATTCGCGCACTGCGCACGCCAGGCCACGCCCGGAGAGACCCCCGAACCCCGGGCCGGGCCCCGCCGCCGCCGCCGCCGCCGCCGCCCAGCGTCTGCGTCCGTGCGCCATGCCGGGGCCGGCTCCGGCCGGAAGGGGGCACGGCCGGCCGCTTTTCCCGGCCGGAACTTCCGCCTCCCGCGTGACGCCGGGGCGGGCGCTTTCAGAGGGCTGCCCCGCGGGCGGGTCGCAGCCTGGAGGACGCTATTAAAGGCCGGACGCTTCCGGTGGCGGGGCGGGGAGCGGTGGTGGGGCTTGCTGGGATCATGGCGGAGAGTCGCTGCGAGCTGCTGCCGCCGGCGCCGGGCGGCCTCGGGGCGGGGCTGGGGGGCGGCCTGTGCCGTCGCTGCAGCGCGGGGCTCGGCGCCCCGGCCCAGCGCCCCGGCGGCGTGTCCAAGTGGGTCCGGCTCAACGTCGGCGGCACCTACTTCCTCACCACCCGGCAGACGCTGTGCCGGGACCCGAAATCCTTCCTGTACCGCCTGTGCCAGGCCGACCCCGACCTGGACTCGGACAAGGTGAGGGCCGCGCGGGCCCGCCGCGCACCCCCTGCTGCGAGCTGCGGTGGCCTCGGCGCGAGCGGGCGACTCGCCCCGGGCCCCGAGCCTCGCGCCCCGCGCTCCCCTCGTCCCCGGCTCGTCCCCGCCCCCCCTGGGCCGGGAGGGAGAGGACGGCGTCCTGGCGGGTCCCCAGCCGCTTCTTGTCGGGACGCCCCTCTTGCCTCTCGGTCTTCGCGGAGGAGGTTTCCCAGACGCCGGACTTTGTGGTGAATGTTTGCCCCGGGTGTATGAACCCCACCTCTTATTCGTCCCAGTCTTCTTAACTGGCTCCGGAAACGGAGAACCCTTGCATTCGTCTCGTCTTTACACCTTCTGGGTGTCTGACTTAACGCTGGCTTAGGGGGTTGACACGGGTGGTCTTCCTTTCCCGTTGACTTGGGTTTGGAGAGTTGGCGCTCCAGCCGTTTCAGCCACCGTAGCACGCATGTACTCCGCAGTTCTCAGACGGTGTGCCATAAGAGAATTTTAAAAAGGGAGCATTTCTCATAGTAAGGAGTGGCTGGGGGAGGTTAAAGAGGGAGCAGCAGGTAGGAAAGCTTTTTCACTCTGCTTTCCAAATAACTTTAATTTTTCCATTGCTCTCACAAAAGGATAGGAATTTTGAGGTTGGTTTGTAGCTTGTCTTTCCTTAAAATAAATGGTCATCCTGTTGTGCAGCTGGTAATAGAAACGGTTTTCATTATTACCTTTGCAAGCGTCATATGGCCAAGGAAGAGTCTTTCTTGGGAGCTGTATGGGATTGAAGCTCTCTTGGAAGAATAATTCTTACCTATATTTGTCCTCGGCAGTTCACAAGCCCCACATCAACTTTGCTGGGTCTCTCAGTTGAGCCTACGTAATTGCACTTGGCTTTGTGCCTTGTCAGCCCAACATTTGCTGTGCATGAGGCTTCCCAGAAAGATTCAGACCCCGCTTCAAGTGTGAGAAGCCAGACAGAAACCATCCTCAAGTTACCGCAAAACCACCTTGGTAGAGAAGCCAAGCTTGCTCATCCTCCCCCTTGCCTCCAGCTGTTTCCATTGCTGGTTTGACCAGACAGCCTTGCTCTTAAGAGAACTGACCTCCCAGAAAATGACAGTCTTCTCCAGGAGAGAAGTCGGCTTTTGTTAGCGGTGATTTTCCTTTTATAGTGTGTTTTGTTTTTCTTTTTAAACAGTGGCTCTTAGTGGTCATCCACTTACATTTCTACTCAAACACTCCTGTTTTGTATATTAAGTCACATTTCAGATTAACTCTCTGCGTTAGGTTGTTGTGAGGCAGTGAGTGCATTCAGCACGGGAACAACTGGCTCAGGTGCCTGACTTCGGCATGTGCCGCTGCTCTTTCCGCGTGGCCCTTTGGCTGGCTGGCTCTTAAGACTCCTTTAAAAGAATTATGCTTTACTGTAGTAGTAATCTGGGGATGTGATGATTAACCTCTCAGTGTATCTATGTTGAAGTTGCTTTTTTCATCACCATCCACTTAATCACATTTGGTTTGGTTTCCAAATTGTAAAGCCAAAAGTTAGTGCATGAAGATAATATAGCAGATACGGTCTCAATGTTTCAGAAAATACTTGTTGGTAAGTAAGAGTTAGTTTTTGTGATGGGTAATGTGAAATCGCCAGAAAGAGTAATACTAATTTATGTTAGTCACAAATTGATACAGTGTTTTCCTTCAAATGAGAGGAATGTGTAAAAGGTCTATATTCACAGATTTATTGGTTACTATTCTGATAAACGAATGTCCCAGGAAATTTACTCCTAGAGAAGGAAACCCTGAGTGAAGAATCTGAGGATGAGGGTGGAGGGGAAGGGGTGTGAGAAGAAGTGGGGTAATTTCGTGATGGAAGACAAACAGGATGTTGATTCACATGTAAAAATCTCCATGCTCTGACATCATAGCTACAATTAATGAAGGATGCCTGGTAGATATCCTCATACTTGAATTTACGCACAGACCTGGGGAAAGGTTTCTGTCTGGCATTCGACTGATGTTGGTCAGGCAGCTAGACTTGCAGAATGTGACGCTTGGGCGCTTGGGCCAGGGGTTGGGTGGGGACATTTGAAGGGGGAGAAGGCACGACACAGAACCTTTCAGGAGCCCCATCAGGCCTGGTGCTCACGAGATGCCCATGAAGGGCACTGGGGACTGCAGGTGCCCTAGTGGTGAACTGGGTCAGCCGAGGACGTGTGGGTGGAGGGGTCTCTGCAGGAGCTCTGGAGGAGCGACAGTTGATGGACAAGTTGCTAGGGAGCATGGGGAGCCTTATCCAAGCCAAGAGTCGGGGACGGTAGGCAGGGCAAGGGGCAGCTGGCTTCCTCCTCCTCCCAACCACCGCCTGCAGCTGGCCTCCCTCCGAGTCCTCCTACTCCCTGGGTCAGGGCCAACCCTGGGGCCCAGTGCCCACCGTGCCCCATTCCCCTCTCTCCTTGAGTGCTGCCTGGAGCCACTGCTTCCATGAAGTTCTCTTTCTAGGCAACCGAAGCGTGTATTTTCCACTTCCTCCCAGGACTTCCTCCAGTGGTTCTGGCTGTGTTGGGCATTTTGTTATTTACTCGCCTTTGTCCTGTATCATTTTTCTCTTCCATGTTGTCTTTTCTCACTGTGACGCCCTCAGGGGCAGGCCAGCTGTCATACTCGTGCCCACGCTCCTAAGTGCCGTGTAAATACTCAGCGTTTGCTTTGCTTTGGTTCTGTCTCGTATGCCATGGTCCCTGGTTCGTAGTGTTGTGTAATGTTGCCTAGAGCTGAAGTGACCCCTGCGTTAGTAAAGGGAAGCAGGAAGTACTACTGCTTCACAGTTGGAAGCCCCTCAGATTAAGTGGGATTGAGGGGGATTCAATCTCCACAGCTGAGAGGGGCCTGAGAAGACCGGGGTTGCACGTGACCATTGCGGGGCAACCATTGTCACAGCCTTGGGGCTGCAGATGTGGCCTCAGGTGGGCCTTTGAGGGGGGAGGCTCTGTCAATGTACCTGATGGCGCATCACTTGGGCCCACTCTGGGTGCACTTGGCATTGGCAGTCATTTCAGGATTGGAAAGCTCGTGAAAGGAGCTTCACAGAAGCAGGACCCCAGATGAAGCCGTGAGCAGGTCCTGAGACGTGGGTTGTTTCATTCCACACCTGAGCGAGGACCTGTCTCTCTGCGTTGTTCTTGGCTGTGGCCGGGAGGGCATGTGTTGTAGTGGCCCCTCCTGTGCCGGGTGCAACCCTTCCCTTCCCCAGTGGTCAGCTCTGGACCAGGCCCCTCAGGGCCGAGAAGAGGACATGCCTTGGTGAGAGTTGGCCCTGGCTGAGAAGAGTGGGTTTCAGGGCAGCCCACCAGCCCCCGGCCGCCCTCCCCAGCAGCCACCCGAGCGGCCCCGGAGGAAACAGCTTGGCTGCAAAGCAGATCCTCTTTCAGCTGAATGCACGTACAGCCTTGCTCTTGTCCACTGGAACTGGCCTTGGTTTTGAGCAGGGGTCGGCAAGCCCCGGCCGCGCCCACTCGCTCTGGCACTGTCTGTGGTGCTTCCACTCTGAAAGGGCAGGTCTGAGTGGTCGCGACCGTGTGGTCGCGGCCGTGTGGTCCTCAAAGCCTAAGGCCCTTCAGAGGCGGCAGGTGCCGGCTGCCAGCTCGAGGGGCCCCATGAACCCAAGTGCCATGCACGTAGGAGCTGCTGGTGCCTCCCCAGAGAGGTGGCAGCCTCTGCCTCCCCAGGCACTCGGTCCAGGCCAGCTGCCACCAAGCCAGCGGCCGTTATCTCCAGCAGGGAAGGAGCCCAGTCTGTGCGGCAGCATGTCGGAGCGCTGGGGCCTCCTTGCACTCACCCTGCCTGCATTGGGCCTCTCCCTGGACTGCAGGATGCATGGAAACTTCCAGGCTTGGGCTTGGTGTGATGTGGGTATCTGGTGTGGCATGGAAATCAGGCTTATGACTCGGGCCTCTCTTGGCTGCCTGCCACTTAACCGCTGTGCAATTTGGGGTAAATGACTGCACCTCTTTGCACCTTAGTTTCTTCCTGTACGAAGTGAAGTTGACACCACCTCCTGGGCTCCTGGTGAGGAGGAGGGGAGTAAATGTAAACCCTTTCCTTCCCCCCCAGTGCCTGCTGCTGGTCACTGCAGTAAACAGAGACTGCTTTTAGCAGGAGTTTGGTTGGTTGGTTGGGTTTTGGTACTTTTTCTAGGGAGAAAGAATACACTAAAGTTTTTCTTCTCTTCTTAAAAGTTCCTTTTTGTTGGTGTTTGTCTTTTCAATACATTTGATCTCTGTAAACCTCATGGTGCCAGGCTGTAGCCCCTGGGGCCCTGGTCGGCCAGCTGCAGGTGCCCCCCCGCCTCGCTGCTCCACCTGCCCCCACAGCTCCTCACCAACCCCAGGAAGACAAGCAGGAGGGTGGACCCCAGCGGGCTCTGGAGCCTGCCCCGCGGGGAGGGGCAGGCCTGCCTGGGCAGCACCTGAGTTTCTCGCAAGGAACTCGATGCCTTCCAGCCTAGGAAAATAGAGCTCTGGGTTCGTGCAGTAAGGCAGTGTGTGTCTGAGGCTGGTGCCGCGGGGCGGTGTCTGAATTGGGGGTGCACAGAGCCTTTCTCACTGCTGCCCTTCTCGGGCGGGCTCTTTGGGCTGGTTTTGTCCCTTTAGTTTTTATTGTGCTGACATGCATATAACCTAACCCTTCCCATTTTAACCCCTTCTGAGTTCATTGCATTCTGGTTTGCTGCCCTACCTGCTTCGGGCTGGCTTGGCAGGTCAGGCTCGAGTGGCCACAGTTCTGGAGGTGACACAGGCCACACCATGCACTGGGAGCAAGGAGGGGTGGGTGAGGAGGCGCGTGGACACGTGAGGGAGCAGAGGCGGCGAGGAGGAGGGCACACTGCCTGGCTCTGCCCACACTGCAGGCCCAAGTAAGGGGAGAGCAGCAGAGGCTGCCTCACAGCCAGAGGCTGGGCGGCTGTGGGACAGCTGGCGGAGGGCCGGGGCATCATGGCTGCAGAGCGCCTCCCCTGTGCCCAGCGTCTGCCAGCACTGAGGGTGGTGGCAGCCAGGGACCTGTGGGCTGTGGCTCCAGTGCTTCTGCCCTGGCAGCCACCTTGCTCCTCTTGGTTTTGTCTTTGGTTGTTTTCCTAATGCCAGCAGGTGGATCTTAAACACAGTCATGCAACCAACGTGGGTAATCTGATACCTGTAGTAGATTTATTTGCAGGTTTTCTGAGCTCGTGTCTCTTGAGCAGAAGTCGCCTTAGAAATCCAGTACGATGGACGTGTCCCTGCCTTTCGGCATGTGTGTTCTTGCAGGGCGCCCTCAGCCCAGATGTGGCCTGGCGTGTGGCCTGCAGGTCTCCCCCCCATGGCTCCTCCCGTGACAGGCCCCTGGCTCAGGCCCTGCCTTTGTCAGTGGAACAGTTGATGAAATATCTGCTCCGGAGTGAGCACCTGTTCTTGCTTAACAAAACAGATCAGAAGCTTCGTTCAAGGAGCTTGGTTGAACCAGCTGCTGGTGAGCTGGAAGTGGGTTTCTTCAAAGAGAAGCCCCTGGGCGCCTCGTGGTCCTGCTCGGGGATCCGCTTGGATTTGCTTTCTGGGCACTCCCCGGGTCATGTGGGAAGCACTGTTGTCTTGAATTCCACCTGCTAGGTGGCATGGAATGGCGTGAAGGTGTCCACCCGGGGCTAGGAGGCACCCTGGGGCTCGGCCCTAAGGACTGAGGACTTCGTTCCCAGGGGAGGGGAGGGGGCCCTGACTCACACGTGCAGGGCCTAGAACCTTCACCTGTCCCTGAGCCCCAGCAGGAGGAATTCTTCTGGCTTCCAATGCGTGTGACATCATGGATTCAGTTGTAGGGGATGGGGGATGGAGCAAGGTGGGCTCCCGGTTTCAGTCCCTGCTTACAGGGCGTGTAGTTGTCAGGGGACTGCTCTGGGAAGCAGGAGCAGGGTCCCTGCCCCACGGCAGCCCCCAGCCTCAGTCAGGCCTCTGCCGGCAAAACAAGAAGAGGGTGGAGGTGAAGGTTTTATGTTCAAGTTTGATATAGACACATTTAAAATGGGTGATTTCAGAGTAAAACCAAAATATTTCTAATTGGGCTGATTGCAAGTATTTGTGAACAGTAAGTTCTGGGCTTTTGCGTTTAGATTCTACAGAGAATCTCCCAGATTTAGTTCCCAACCTTCAACTCTCTTCATCACCAGGCATTTTCTACCATGTTTTTCTCTCACAGCAAAGTTGCAAATGTATTTCGCTCACCTCATGTGTTTCTGAGAACTGGGAAGGTGATTAACAGAGTGGGGAATGAGCGTCCTAATGAGAACTCGCTGACGAAGCAAAGCGAGACGGGTCGACGGGATGGTTTTCAGTTTAGAATTCTTCACGGGAGCCTGGCAGCCTTAACTCTCGTTCTTTATTGCCACCGTCAAGACCACATGGCGTGTTGGAGGGAAAGTGGCCTTGGGGACGCACAGCTCCCATCGCTTGCTCCCGACCCTTGGCTGTGTGGCTCGTTTGATCCTGCGTCTTACTCCTGGGTGGCAGCATGGGAGGTGGTGCGAGCTGAGGTGTTCAAGTCTGGCTGTTTATGGGCAGAGCGCGTACTTTGAGCATTGCTTTTCTCCCCAGAAAGACGGGCAGGGCAGGCTGCACAGGCTGCACGGGGCTCGGAAAAGGCACGCGGGGGCAGGGGGGCCGCCTGTGCGTTGTGGGCTCGGTGTTTTCGCTCTCGGAGGGTTGCTGAGTGCATTGCAATCGGGTGCTTGTACTGAGCGTCTGTCTCAGGACTGCGGTCCTGGGGGAGCGTGTCCCATGGGTGCAGCTCCAGCTTTGCTCACTCGCTGCTCGGGAGAGGCGGCAGCAGGCCCCGCACTGCTGAGGTGGTCTGCGCGCCAGCCCCGACCTGGCCCCGTGGCCCAGCAGGTCGGCCCCGGGTTAGGCGTCCTGGAGCCCAGTGGGGCCTGCAGACAGGTGGGCGGCACAGTGGTGTTCAGGAGCCAGTCAGTGCCAAGCCCAGCATTTTCCCGTGGTTTTCTCCGACCTCCGAGGGCAGCTGCACGTTTTAGGTCAGGTGCTAACTCGGACACAGGTGGGAAGGGCAGTCAAGGGAACGGGTTTGTCGAGAGAGTGGTCTGTTACAAAGTCGCAGGAAGACCTCCCCACCAAGTAAGCATGGCCCGTGCTTGCTAAGAAAACTGTGGCAGAAGCAGAGGCAGCGCAGGTGGCTGCTGGGTGCAGGCAGGCTGGCGCCCAGGGCAGCCTTCAGAACGGTCCCAGCTGCAGCTGGGTATCTGGCTTTGCTCTTCAGACAAGCAGGTGTGTAGAGCTTCCTGATGGTGGAATTGGGGAAGAAACCCCTGAACCACGAGGTTTTACAATACCAGCTGCAGAATTTGACGTCCAGCATGGTGTGTTGCTTTGTAATGGACACGCCTCCCGCCTCCTTGTGCCCTGGGCTGTGGCGCCCATGGGGCATGGGGTCCAGGGCCAGGCTGCCGACGAGAGCCATGTGCAAGAGCATACTCAGCAGGGATGCCTCGGAAGGCCAGGCTCAGACAGGGAGCCCACGCGTGGGCCTGGGGGAGGGGCAGCCACCCCTGCTCCTTCCTCCCCCCTGTCTCCTGGTCGGTCGCCTCTGGCAGAACCCCGTGTGCCGTGCGCCCCAGGAGCAGCGGCGCTCCCAGCCAGACCGCCATCGCACCCGCCCTCGTGGGCAGAGCCACCCGCACCCATGACTCGGGCACGCCCAGAGTGTACTGCCTGCACTTTGGGGCCTCCTGGCACCGCCGCCTCGGTGCCTGAAATGCTGTGCTTTAAGCCAACTCTGAAGACTTGCCGGCAGCAGACATGTCAGCTCTGGAGGGGCCTGGGCAGGTGGGCTGCAGCCTCGGAAAGGCCCGCTGTCCTGTTGGGAAGAAGCCAGGGCTCACCCAGGTGCGGGAGGGCCCCTCTTGAACAGTCTGTTCTGGAATCGGCGCCGACCCCGAGCAGTTGCTCGGCGCCATGGGAAAGCGCTGGCCGCCTCTTGGCAGGAGGATGTGGGCTCCCCGCGGCTGCTGCTCCTTTGGCTTGGCAGCCACCTCGCCGCTGAGGAGGCCTGTGGTCAGCGCGTCTCAGCGTGGCTCCTGGCCGCCGCCGCCCAGAGCCTGCCTTCTCCCGAGGTGGAGATGGGAAGCCCCAGCTGTCGTCTGTGACTTCCAGTCCCAGGAGAAGCCCTGAAGGGAGAGGGTAGGCCCTGGTCGGACGCGCCCCAGGCACCAGCTCTGCCACTTAGGAGCGTTCAGTGTGCTGGTCACGCGTGTTCTCGGGGTGACGTTTTAAGTGAGAAAACGGTGACCTTTGCTCAGAAACTCTCAGCTGAGGGAAAGAAACTCGCACGTGCGTGGTCGCCTCACCTCAGAGTGAGCAAGAGCAGCTTGATCTTGATGCAAAACAGAACTTAAACTTGGCTTAGACCTGAGGTGGCGCACGTCGCTCGGGGTTAGGGGCTGCGGGTTGCGGGGGTGGGCGGCTCTGCCCAGGGAGCTCCTTCGCGTGCCCTGGCGGCTGGTCTGGCAGCAAGAGCCGCGTGTCCGCGGCGTGGCTGCAGGCGCCTGGTTCCTCGCCATCCTGAGGTCACGGGTGCCTTGTCCTCTGCAGGATGAGACGGGCGCCTATTTAATAGACAGAGACCCCACCTATTTTGGGCCAGTGCTGAACTACTTGAGACACGGGAAGCTGGTTATCAATAGAGACCTTGCCGAGGAAGGTAAGTTGCCCATTTTGCACAAGTATCTTCGTTTTGGAATTTTCCTTTCTGGGGGCAGGGGTCCTGGTGACAGGTCTAATCTAGGACCTCGGCCCCACTTAGCCTGAGCTTCTTGAGGAGCAGGGCTGGTGGGGCCGTGGCCAGGCCAGCCCGACTCCTGTGAGGACCGCTTGCCTGCTGCCCCCACTCTTCCTTCCTCCAGGAGGTGGGTGACTTCTGGGAGGCCCCAGGTCGCCTTCTCAGGATGTTGACCGCCCTTTAGCCTGAACCGCCCTGCCCCAGCCTCTGACCAAGGCCGCCTCCTGCGCTCCCTCTTTAAGCATCTGCTCAAGGGGTTGCGGGGGCCAGGGGCTGCTTTGCGGGTACCTGCCTGTTCTGGCAGTCACTTGACTAGAGGTCGGTTGAGGCTTTTATGGACATCCTGGAGAGAAAGCCTCGATTCCATAGCCACACCCAGGAGGTAAGCAGCCCCCCGCCCCACGCTGAGCTCTGCCTGCCTCTGCCAGCCGGCACCTTCATAGAAGCCCAAAGCATAGCCGCTGGGTGCCCAGGGCCAAGCCTGGCTGCATCTGGATGCTGGGGGAATTTGCTAGCTCAGCCCGGGGGTTGGGGGAGGCGGTATTTCTAGCTGGCCCCAGAAGGTTCCAGGGCACATCCACTCTGGCGTGACCTGGGTCCCCCAGCCTTGTGAATCTCTCTAACAGCTGGTCTGGGGCTCTGCCCCGTTACTCCATTTCTCTGGACCTCAGAGCCTGCCCTCCTCCTTCCTGAATCCTGCAGCCCCCCCCGCCCCCCGTCCTCCTTCTCACTCGAAGGGCAGGAGCTCTGCGGCCCCTGAGGCTGGAGGACTTCCTTGTCCACTCGCGGGGCTCGGTTCCAGGCTGCAGGCCTGTCCCGCCGTCCTGGACATGACGGCCCACCTGGGTGCCTGCCTGCCAGGGCTCCTGAGCACACCCTTTCCCGGCCAAGCACTGGCTGTACCACCTTCCACAGAGATGCCGCGGGACGCTGCGCCCTGGTCTGCTGTCAGGCCGGCCTGCAGTCCTGAGCTTTGGGGCCATGGGATCTGCATGTCACTGAGGTCCCCAGTCTCCGTCCTCGGACCTGAAGGGGTGGGACTGGCGAGGAGTGTTGGCGGGCTGTTTGTCCTTTGTACGTCGCTGCCGTCACCCTGGGAACTGTTCCCGTGCAGTTTCCTGTCGGGGTGGCAGATCTGAAGGAAGACCTCCCACTTGCCCAGCCCCTGCTGGGTCCTCTGGGGATGTGGCTTGTGTCCGCGGCTCAGATGAGCTCCCAGCACCGCTAGCCCAGGGGTCATGCCAGATGGGGTGAGGTCTGCTCAGGATGCCCTGCTCTGGACCTGTGTGGGGAGGGCCCGTGAGGGGTCCCTGGTGCTGGCTTGCAAAGCCCTTTGGATCTCTTCTCCAGAATTTCCAGGAGGCTTAGAGCCTCCAGGTAAGGCCCATCACAGATGCAAATCCTCCCGAAGAGGGGAGTTCCCAAAGCAGGAGCCAGCTACCTTCTCTAGTTTGTGTGGGGAAACTGAGGCACCAAGTGACTCAGGGGCCTGCAAGGCCGCCCCGTCGTTGAGCACAGGGCAGGTGGCCTCTGAGCCATGCAGGGGGGTGGCAAGTGCATCCCAGCACACTGGGAAGCTCTGCAGAGACCCAAGGTGCTGCCTTTGACCCCGTGGCCCCCAGCACTCACCAGTGTGCTGAGGAAGCATGCTGCCCCACGCCCAGCCCTCTGCCCTCACCAACCCGGGAGCCCCACTGGGGTGTGCAAAGGTTCAAAGGACGCGAGCGCGTGAGCCAGAGACCCGGGCGCGGGCCAAGAGTCCATGTCTGCGCCGGGCAGGGTTAGGCGTGGCGCCTGCCTGCTCTTGCCTCGGCTTGGTTTGGTGAAAACGACAGTTATGTTACTCTCTTTCAGGAGTGTTGGAGGAAGCAGAATTTTACAACATCACCTCATTAATAAAACTTGTAAAGGACAAAATTAGAGAACGAGACAGCAAAACCTCGCAGGTGAGCCTCCTGGCTGTGGGCCTCCCCTCCCTGGTGGGTGTGGCAGGCTCTGCTTCAGCCGGCCCCCGAGGGAGGCCGTCCCCTCCCGTCGCCCTTCTCCTTAGCCCATGCTCCCGCCTCCTCCCGAGGAGGAGCTCCTTCCCAGGCAGCCAGGCTGGTGCCACAACCAGCACCACCCACCCTCCTTGAGACACACCGAGCAAGGCAGGTACGCCCTGCCTCAGGGGCCCCCCAGGTTAGAGGGCTCACAGTACTGTCCTGCACGCGTGCGCTAATGTCACTGTCCGTTACTTCGCAAACTAGAACACCTGGGTCTGTGCGACGGGAGACCCGTGGGCTTGTGTATAGTGTGTGGCCCCTCATGTCAGGAGCGTCCTGGGACCCACTCTGGTCACGTGTGTCGTCGTCTTCATGCTGCTCTGTCACCTCTGAGTCAAGACGCCAGCAAGCTGAGCTCCGTGGGGGCAGAATCTTTGCCATCGTGGTCCAAACCCCAAAATGATGCCTCGCACAAAGTAGCACTCAGTGACTATCTGTTTAATGATGGACGGATGGATGGACAGTGGATGATGGACGGATGATGAGTAGATTAGAAGAGAAGTTAACTTGTGGGAAGCCAGTTCAGCTTCGGGAAGGGTCCCGGCTTCGGTGTGGCAGCTGCTTCCCACCTGCCCTGCCTTGCTGACAGGCCGGCCCTCCCTGCTAGAGCTCTGTCCCCAGCGGATTAGCTCAGACACTTGATGTGTTGTTTTTCCTACATGTAGCACAAAGTGGACACTCCCACAGGTGCTCTTGGGATTGCAGGAGCATGGCTCACTTTGTTTTGGAATTTAGAAATAGAACTGTTTTCGGAGGCGAATGAGGAAGCAGAAAACAGCAGCTGTTCCTGGCTGTGGATTTGCTTTTGTGCAGTTGCTCAGGTGGCTTGGGCGCCATGACATGGGCCTGAGAGGTGGACATGCCCGCCAGCCTGGGGACAGGGCTGCTCAGGCCGGGGCTGCTGAGGGTGGCGGGGCCGTCCCCAGCACACCGGCTGACCGGGCCGTGTCTTGCAGGTGCCGGCCAAGCACGTGTACCGTGTGCTGCAGTGCCAGGAGGAGGAGCTCACACAGATGGTGTCCACCATGTCTGACGGCTGGCGCTTCGAGCAGGTGAGGGGCCGCGTGGCGCCTCGCTGGCGGTGACAGAGGTGCCAGGTCCTCGGGGCCGCTGCTCTCTCGAGTGTGGCGTCCCCCTGTGGGTCTGAGGGCCAGGCGGACAGCGCCCCCTCCGCCTTTCCTAATGGGTCAGTTGTGGGCAGTGGAGGCTGCAGGGCCAGGGTATCCAAGGTCCACCCTCCCAAGCCCGCCCCAGCCCTCTCCTAGCTCCAGTCCCTTCTCTCTTCCAAGGGATGTCTTCTCTGTGCTTCCACCTCCATGGGGCGAGGGCTCCGGCGTCCACGTCCTGAGGGTGGCCTGGCCCAGGACCCTGCCCCCGCCCCTCTCGGTGCTGCATGGCTGGTGGCAGACGCCCTCTCCTGCCCCTGATTGGCGAGACTGTGGGCTGCCGTGTGCCTGTTTCCCGCTGCCTCTGGTTTTGCCGACGTGCCTCAGGCTGGCATGTGGCGTGTGCCCGAGTGCTCTGCGGCCCAGCCCCCCCAGGGAGCTCTGGGGAAGCTTTACATCCCCACGGGCAGGACGTTGGCTCCCACAGAGGTTTCGGTGGGAAGAGCCACATGAACTGCCTGCTGGTCCTCAGACCTTGTGAAGGTGTCCCTTTTGTGTGTGTGTTTATTTTTTGCTGTTTCCTTTTTTTTTTTGATGGTGTCCTTTGATGGAGGGTAGTTTTCCCACGGCCTCATTGTGGCAGGTCCTGTTTGTAGGCAGAGACTGAGGGGTGGGCTTGACCCTGCGTGCTGCTCAGGCGAGGCCTCAGGTCTGACCCCAGCCGGGCCCTCTCATTCCAGCCAGGCCCGCCCACGGCTCCCCAAAGCCCCAAACCGCAGTGGCCACTCACCTTTACCCGTCTGTTTCTACTTTCCAGTGCGTTTTTGTACCTTTTTATATTAACTGACAGCAGGAGAAGATGAATCAGTGAGTTTTTGCTGTGCAGAATTAATAGAGGCAATAATATAAATTGTTCTGAATGCAATTGCAACTTGCGTTTGAAATTCTAAATTCTGGAAGACATTTTGCTATGCCTGTGCTCCCTACATGAGGGGGCTCCACTTTGACCCTGCCTTCTTCCCGGAGCTCCCTCTCTCTCTGCACCCGTGGGCTTCACCTCTCAACGGTGGCTCTGCTCTCAGGGCGACTTCTGTACCGTTATTGGAGCTTTAGAAATTCTTATTTTTATTTTTGTAATTTTTGTTGCTCCATTTTTTCAGTTTGGTTTTGTTTTTAGGAGGTACTGGGGATTGAACCCAGGACCTCTTACATGGGAAGCAGGCGCTCAACCACTGAGCTACACCCACTCCCTCCATTCAACTTTAAGTCTTCTTTCTCTCCACGTTTTTTTTCTTAATTTTACACCACGTTAATGAGTATCAACTCTAAGTTTTGACTTCTGGTTCTCAGATTAAAGCAGGACCTTACGACTCGAGGCCTCAATTTAAGTGATGCCTGAGCATCGCTTCGAGCTGGGCATCTCGACTTTATTCCAAAGGGACAATCCCCGGCCCCTCGCAGCCCTGCGCCCTGGCACCTCCCGCTCCAGCACCTCTTCGGCCACAGGACGTGGAGGTCGGCCGCAGAGCCAAGGGCGTCTCAGGGCCTTGTGGTCTGTGCCTGTGCCCCTTGTGCTATGACTTCCCTGCGGAAAGTCCTGTCCTCGGTGTTGTCCAGTGTGTGCAGCCGAAGTCCAGGCCCCTGGCCCAGGCCGGCCACCCAGGGGCCCTTCTCCACTCTCCTGTGATTTTTCTGGCCAGAAGGAGAGAGAGTCCTCGCGCCTAGGGCGTTGTCCTCCCCGTGACCCACTATGGGACTCTGTGCCTTGCCCTCCTCTGGGCCTCTCCAAATCCACCACAGGAACGGGCTCACCGACCCCGCCTCGAGTCTAGCCTGCTTTTCACAGCTGGTCCCTCGGGGGCCTCCTCTTCCAGTTCATGCCAGCGAAGCCCAAAGAACCAGAACCTCCTGCTGTGCCGCCCAGGACTGGGCTGGGCTGGCAGAGAGGGCCAGCAGCCTGAGGCCCTGCGAGGGGCGCGACTGCGCCAGGCGCGCTCAGAACAAGGCGCCAGCCGTCTGCAGACCACAGGCCGGGCTCCGAGGAGCAGGGTGGCGAGCGCTTAAAGTGCACACTTTGGGGACGGTCTCCTGGCCGTGTCACAGCAGCCCTCTCTCCCCCAGCTGGTCAGCATCGGCTCTTCCTACACCTATGGGAACGAGGACCAGGCTGAGTTCCTGTGCGTGGTGTCCAAGGAGCTGCACAACGCCCCCTACGGCACGGCCGGCGAGCCCAGCGAGAAAGCCAAGGTGCGCCCTGGGCCTGGGGCCCGTCCCTGGGAGGCAGCCCTGGGCACCCACACCCTCCGGCCAGCAAGGAGGGAGGTGACCAGGGCGGGAGGCGCTCTCGGCAGGGCTGCTTTGAAGGTTTTGCCTTTGAGATGTCTCCCTCTGCCCTCACTGCGCCCCCAGCCCCCTTGCTGGTCTGCTTCCTTAATGTTGGTTGTTGCCGTCGCATCTCCCTTTCGCCTGACTTTACCAGAAGCAGGTCCTCCGGGACAGCGGTGCACTTACGCCCCGTGGGCCTTGGTGCCACTTCCCAGTAGGCTGAGCTGCCCGGGGTCCTCTCAGCCAGCACGCCCCTCACCACCATCTTTCCTGCCGTGGTGGAGCTGGTTCTGGAAGCGCCAGCTGGCCGCGCAGCCAGCAGTCTCACCGCAGGCCTCGTCTCAGTGGCCCAGGATCCTGTTTCCAGGGTAGGCAGCTAGAGGGCAGGAGCCCCCAGGCTCTGAGGCGGCCCCGTGGCCTCCCTGCCCCACCGCCTAGCAGGAGCTGCATAGTGCAGGCAGCTGCCTGGGCCCCACCGTCCTGGCCTCGGGAATTGCGTTTAGTTTGGGAGAGGAGAGGACCAGCAGATCCTGTGATATTGGCGTCCTCAGCGGGTTGCCCCTGCCCAGCACCAATCCTTCTAGGAACTGGGGCGGGCATCCCTGCTGGGGGTCTGAGGGGACTGGGGCCATGGCCACCCTTCCCCAAGAGCGACTAATTCTTGCAGTGTTTCTTCTGGCATGTCCTCAAAGCCAGAGGTCCAGGGCGGATGGGTGTGTCTGTCCTTGCCGAGTCCAGCCTTGTCCAAGCCAGGGTGCTTGGAGCCTGAACGCCCCCACCCCCTGAGCACCGGGAGCGGCGGGGCCAGCAGGCACGTGCGTGCCAGGCCCAGGGACGGCCCTGGCAAAGCTGCAATTCTGCTCTTGGTGTTAACTGGGGACCCCACAGACCTGGTGGCCTCTGGCCTGCTGCCAGCGGTGTCTGCCTCTGGGGCCAGCAGCCAAGTGTGTTCTGCTGCCAAGGCCTCGGCCTCAGTGGGGTGGCAGATAGGGCCGAGCGATAGTTCCCGGCTAGGGCCCGCAGGGTGCTTTCCCCGGGAGCCTGGGCGTTGGAAAGCAGCCCCTGCCTCTCGGAAGCCAAAGTCCAGCACAAGCCTCTCCCTCTTGGGGCAGTTGTTTATTTTTAGAAGCCTCTCATTTCTGAACTCAGCTTCACGACCAGGCTCCCTGGGCACCTTCCCAAAGCGCACTGTGCTGAGGTGGCTTGCCAGCTGCTCAGAAACGTCCTGTTTTGAGGGGAGGCCCTGGGTGTGACCAGCACCCCTTGCCAGTGAAAACGCAGCTGCGTGCCTCCCCAGTAACGCCTGGCTCCGAGGAGCACAGCCGGTGGCGCTCTCCGGGCGGCCGGGTGGCTTCGTGGGCTGGTGCGCACAGGGTCGTGCTGGGGCAGGCCGAGCCAAGTCCCACTGGCCACCCGTTTCCACGAGGGCGTCCCCTGCGATGACCGTCCTCGGGGGCTGGCATAGCTCTTTTCCAGCGGGAGGTGGTGGGAGGGGGTGGCCTGGCGCCCGCCCCGTGAAGCAGTGCAACTCCCAGGTCCCGGGGCCACCGCGTGGCTGCTTGGGGGCACGTGGCCACAGCCCCCACGAGAAAGGTGCGGTCGGCGCTGTCCCTGGGGAGCGCAGGGCCTCCCCAGGGCTCTCTTCCACCACCTGCCGAGTGATGTGCTTCCCTACTCCCTTGTCGCAGGACGGCGAGGAGACAGTTTCGAGGGACTGACTCGGGTTGGGGCGGGCGGCATGGTGCGGTCGGCAGCCCTTGAAGTGAGTCCTGAGCTGATGCTCTGCGCCCCCAGCGCCCCTGCCCTTGCACCCTACACATGCCCTGTGCTGTGGGCAGGAGCTCCCGCCTGGGGCCAGCTGGGTCAGCGGAAGGAGCTGCCTGCTGCTCGGGCTGCGCCCTGCTCTGCCTGCCCACCTCCAGACCCCTCGTGTCAGGCCTCGGGAGCGCGGTGTGGCGTGGGCGAGCCCTGCAGGGTCTGTCGGCCTGAGTGGGCAGCCTCACGGGTGCGCTTTCCGTTGCCCCATGACTGGTGACTCATTTTATGTCTGCTCGCCTCCAGCTCCTCCCCAAGCTCCCCCGCCTCCCAGCCTGCCACTCCTCACTACCCTGCAGTGAGCGTGTAGTTGGGGCAGTTCCAGAACCTGCCGCACCGCCACACCAGCAGGGACTTCAGGACTCACCTGGTCAGCTCCCTCATCTCACAAGCTGGAGACTGAGGTCAGAGACAGGAGGGGGCAGGCAGGCGGCCCCCCACCCCCCAGCGCTCTTGCACTGCCCGGGAGGGCCCCTCCCACTGCCACAGCCTCGCAGGGCCTGCCCTCCAGGCGGGCAGGGAGCCTGGGAAGGTGCAGCCCCTGTGAGCGCAGAGCCCCGACTGCCTGCCCCGGCCCGGCGGTTTGGGCGCCTTTGATGCTGTGGTTAAAGGGTTGGAGAAGCCCGTGTAGCGCCACCTGGCCCGCACAGCCCAAAGCACTTCCTCTTCCACCCTTGAAGAAAGGCTTGTGATGACACCTTGATTTTAGACTTCTCCTAGCCTCAAAACCGTGAGCCAGTAAATTCCATTGTTGAATCCAGCCCATTGCATGGTATTTGGTTCAGCAGCCAGAAAGCTAAAACTAATATAAAAACTAAATGTGTTTATATTATTAAGAAATCTCCAAAACAAACAAATAAGTAAAATAAAACCAAAAAGAAAGGCTTCCTGGGCCCTGCTAGGTGGCCAGCGCTGACAGGACGCCAGAAGGTGGGAAGCCAGGGCAGGCAGTAGAGGGAGCCTGACTCTGCTAAGCCAGGAAGTGCCAAATGTTGCCTCAGCCTAAGGAGTCATGAGCCCGCCGACGGCGCCTTTTGTCCCAAGTCTTTGAAGTCGGGCTCTTCGGCTTTCAGCGCTGTCTCGAGAGCCACTGGCCGTGTTCAGGGCTCTCGGCTGCCTGCCCTGGTGGTGACGGGTCTCGTCAGCCAGGGGAGGTCACGCGCGAATAGCGGCCACAGCAGCCAGCAGGGGCCAGATGGGGGCCTCCGTGGGGGCCGCCTGGTGCTCTGGTGCTGGAGCCGGTGTGCGCACTTCCTGTGTGGCCTCAGCCCTGGTGGCCCAGCTGTCCCCGCCCACCCTCGCCAGTTTGTGGAGCGCCCACCATCCGGAGTGAGCTCTGGTGGCCCCGACTCCAGGGCCTGGACGGGGCCCCCACGACCCCCTGCATGTGGGGCGCTGCTCACAGGCGCAGCTGCCCTGATCCCAGCAGGGCCCTGTGCTGGGCCCAGGCCCTCCCTGACGGTGGCTGGGCCGAGCCTGTCCAGAGTCGTGTCTAGAGCCGAAGGTGCTGTCAGGGCCTTGGCAGCGAGCACACTCGGTGCGGCGGGGGCCGTGGTGCTGGGCAGGATGCTCTTGTTCTCAGGAGTCTGCTGTTGGGACCCCCCAGTGACGCTGTGTTGCTCCGTGCCGTGTCCCAGCTGCGTGGTCCCCATCCTTTGCACCGAGTCCTGCAGACCCCCTGCCCCCTGGGCTCCCCTCAAAGCTGCCTGCCGCCCGTGGCCCCAGCTTTCCCTGCAGAGCCAAGGGGGCGGCTGCAGACCCTGTGCATGTGGCGGCATCTCTGCGCCCTGTCCTCTGATGGCCGCCTTTGAATGCTGCCAGGCATCTGGTCTGACGGAGGAGGCGTGGAGGCCCATCGAGTCACTGCTGGCTGGTGTGGGGACAAAGCTGGGGACAGCAGGGCTGCTAGGGAGAGTCGGCGGGGGGACAGAAGCAGCCGGCAAGGACTTCCGCCAGCAAGCCTGACCCAGGAGCCTGAGCCAAGCAGCCCGAGGCAGCCGGGGAGCGGTTTCCCTGGATCCCTCAAAACGCGGCATGCGGTGGCCGTAGACGGCAGCCCGTGACTCAGCTGAGGCTCCTGCTCTGGGGGGCAGAGTGTGGGGACAGGATTTGGGTCTGCTGAGCAGGTGGAGGGCGGCTGGGGCGATTTGCCCACCGCCCACTGGCCCCCAAGACACAGGCAGGCCTTGCTCCTCTCGGGCCAGCGCATCTGCGCCGGCCTAGGTGGCAGCCCCGCCCTCCCGGGGCAGCGGCGGGCGTGCGGGTGGGCGGGGCCCGGGCCCGGAAGGCACAGCCCCTCAGCCCTCCCCCAGCGAAGCGGGCTCCTTTCCACGGCCAGGGGCTCTCGGGCAGCGCCCGCCCCCCAGCTGGCCCTGGTGACCTGCGCAGGGCCGCTTATGCCGAGCCCCCCGCAGCCCCCGGTGGGCGCTGCCAACCCAACTCCAGCAAGGTGCCTTCCAGGCCCTGCTCAGGGCAGGGCCCCCTGGCCAGGCTGCCGGGCTTTGAGGGTGCTGCCCAGGCCTCTCTTTAGGTGGTGGCAGATCCCCACCAGCCTCCATGAGCTCCTAGTCCAATTTCAGGGTGCACATGGGTGGTTCTGGAGTCAGGTGCTAAGAGAGGCCAGGGGTGCTCTGGGCATCGGCTCGGTGGACAGCCAGGCTGGGCATGGCGGGCGGGAGCCTGAGGGCCAAGGGCTGCGTGTGGGGCCTGGAGCGGCCCAGCCATGGCCGGTCACTGCAGGCCTGGTGCTCAGCGGCTGTTCCCGGCCCCCAACCTGCAGGGCCGGCTTCCTTCCTCTGGGGTCTGCTTCCCCCCGGGTTGCTCGGTCTCAGGCCACAGGCTCCTGGCAGGCTGCCCGCCCTGCCCGCCCTGCCCGCCCAGGCCTGAGCCCTCAGTTTCTGCCTTTGGTGTTTTCCAGATTCTGCAAGAACGGGGTTCCAGGATGTAAAAGCAGCAGCATCGGGGGCCAGCAAGACGTACTTCCCCAAGATGCATTGCACCGCCATGCTGAGGAGCTTGGCCGGAAAAGCCTGCTTTTGACAATTTCTCTAGAGATCTGAGTTGGGGTCTTTTTGGCCCCTGAGGTGGGTGGTGAGAGACAGACCCACTGTGGAGGCCGGGGCTCCGCAGCGGAGGAGGGGCGGCGACGCCCCCGGCCCGACTGGCTGGCATCACTGAAGATCACGTGCAGGACAGCGTTCTTGGTGCTACACTTCACAGTCCTTAATGAGCAGCCGGGTCCCCCTGGCCCTGGACGGTCGCCGCCTGTCCCCTGCTCCATGCCCATGCTGCGGGCCAGTGGCTTCCTCCCGGGCTCCGGCAGCGGGCAGTCTCGCCACGAGCTCCGCGGGAGGCCGCGCCACCCCGCTGGCCCCGAGGCCTCCCCAGGCCACGCTGCCACCCCGTCCAGCCTGCGCTCGGAGAAGCTGCGGTTTCCCAATTTGTATTTTCAGGCAAGAGAACATTGTATCCCTTTTTCCAAGTGTGGACAGACCACCAAATGTTTTTACTTTTTAGAAATGCCTAAAAGTGTTGATACATTTTGGATTGATCTGTCAGTCTAAAGCGAGGGAGGAGTTTTGCCTTGTCTCATAAACTGCTGGCTGGTGCGGAAGCTGCGTCTTTCGGTGCCTTTGTTGTGGCCGTGGGTGGGGCGAGGGGCCGTCCGCCTGCCTCCCCAAGCAGAAACTCTGGGTCCCATTGGGAATCCTGGATGTTTACACACCCCACGGCGCCCGCTTTCTGGTCTCCTCACTCGTACTCTTTAACTATGCACTTCTCCCTAACGCCTGTGCCGCGTCTGAGACGCCACGTGCCCTGCACAGGCTCTGCGCCCCAGACGGGGTGTGGGAGCCACTAGGATTCTTTCAGAACGGCTGCTCCGTGCCTGAACGTAGATTTAGCTCGGCAGGTAGCAGGACTGTCAGCTCCCCTCCTTGAGCGCCAGCTTTCCTGAGCGGGGGCAGCCGGGGGTGGTCGGAGGCCGACACCTCGTTTCAAAAGCGTCCAGAGACTTCTTGCCTGTGCCCTCTTCTCCTTTGCCAACACTTGGTTAAGTGAGTTCTCAGCGTTGAGGACTGACTTCTCCATTTTGTAAGGTCTCTTGTCTGTCATTAAACATTTGGCTTAAACAGTTGATTAAAGACCTTCCTAGAAAGCAGCTTTGGCACCCGGCTGACCCCGTCCCCCCAGCGGCGCCCTGAGGGGAGGTGGCGCCGTTTCCTGGCCGTGGCACTCTGCAGGGAGCCACTGGCCGCTTAGCTCTGGTTGATTTGGGGCCTGGATATTTCTGGTAGGCTTGTGGCTTTTTAATTTAAAGATATTAAGACTTAATTCACTAAAATTTATTCTAAGGGGATATTTATACTTTTATACTTTTTTAGGTATCCATATTTTATCAGCTTAATGTTTAATGCCTACGTTTCCCCTGAAAATAGCAAATAAAATTGTGTATTTATGAATGAGCAAAACAGCTGTTAGTGTCTTAAAATGCACCGGAAAGCTACTGCCACAGAAACCCTGCCCTGGACTCGTGGCAGCCCCAGCCTGCTTGGCCTGGTCCCTGCCCTCCTGCCATCCGTCTGAGCTGTCCATGTGTCTGTCTGGGCCAAGAGCAGGCGGGCTGGAGCCACACGAGCACCCGGGCCAGGCCCCCTCTGCTCTGGCCCCCCCACTTCTGAGAGAGTCCCATTCCCAGCATTCCCCTGGAAGACGCTCCGGGGTCACCTGCGCTGCCGAAACTCGTGGCCTCGTCGGAGGGAGCGCCGACCTGCCTGGGATGGGAGCAGCCGTGCTGCACGTCAGCCCACCGTGGGGGTGGTGGCTGGGGGCCCCCGGCAGCTCGGGCTCCTGCAGAGCGAGCCCATGCCGGAACCTTCTGGGCACTGCCGGGGTGGGCGCCGCTGCTTCTCCCTGCTGGGGGTGCAGCTGCTCTCTGGCCACAGATAAAGGGCCGGGTGTCGGTGCCAGTAGGTGGCCGTGCGTCTGTCACTGTCACTCGTGTGTGTGTGAATCTGTCGATGTCGTGCATCTCCCAGGTCCCTGTGTCTGTCGGAACAGCTACAAGTGACAGATGACACGTGTCCTGGGGGCCAGGTCTGCCCCCCCTCCTGCCCTGCCCCCTGAGCACCCTTTGCCCTTCGACCTCAGCCCCCACACAGATGCCTGGGCTGGGGACTTGAAGCCAGTCCTGTGGGGTCTGGGCCAGCCCCCTGCCGGCGCCTTCCCAGTGCCCTGGAGGCCAGATGGGGTCCCGGGTCCCCGCAGGGCAGGTGGCTTCCTGGGGCCTCGGGCTGGTCGTGCTGCTTGCGCTGTGCCCGTGGGCATGTGTGTGAGCGTGTGCGCCTGCACGCCCGTGGGTGTGGGCGCGTGGGCGTGTGCCCGTGGGTGTGCCACCTGCCTGCCCGCAGCCCGCAGCCTCCCCCTGGGGCAGGCAGGCGGCTCCTCCCGCCGCCCAGCTCCCTGGCTGCGCCTCCGCCCTCCCGGGTGGCAGGGGTCCTGCCTGGTGGCCATCGAGGGCTGTGGAGCGACGCGTCTGAGCTGCGCCCGGCCGGGGGGAGAGGGAGGGAGGCAGGGCTGTGGCAGACGTGGGTGTCTTCCTTCCCGGCCCCCCAGCGCCAAGCCCACTGGGAGTCGTGAGCTGCGGGAAAGAAGCCCACTCTCCCTTCAGAGCCCTTGGCGTGTGCCGAGGTGTCCCCCGTCCCTGCAGGCGCCTGCGTGGTGAGCGGGCTGGGGGCAGGGGCCCCGCCGCCCCCCGGCCCACTGCTGCCCCTGCTGTGGCCGAGAAGCCTGGGCCGGGGACGGCTGCAGGGTGCCCCTCGGCCTGGCAGCCCCTCCCTCAGCCCCCACCTGAGGCCCGCGCTGCCGACGCGCTGGCCCCCGCGGCCTGTTCACGTTCAAGGTTAAGGAAACTGAGGCACAGGGTGGAGCAGGGACGGCACCCACGCCCTCCCCACCCCTCTCCTTGCCCCGAGGCTCGAGGCTGGCACCAGAGCAGGCCCTGAGGGGGGTTTATTGGGCGTGGACATAAATAAAAGGACTGGGCCTTGAGGGGAGGGGGCCGCGGCTATTTACAAACGTCCACCGTGGGCCGCCGAGGCCGTGGGCCGCCCAGGGAGTGCTCGGAGCACGGCGAGCAGGGCCGGGAGAAGCAGGAGGGCCGTGGGGGCGGCCACGGCGCGCGCTGGGCTGCGGCCCGGGGGCTGCTGGCGCAGGGAGTCCCGCCCCCGGCCCCCCGGCCGGGCCCCAGCGGGCTGGAAGCGCAGGTCAGGGATGATCCGGTGGATCCAGTCGTGGTGGGAGGTGACGCGGATGTAGACGCCAGGGCGGTTCCGGCGGGCGCAGCCTTCGCCCCAGCTGATCACACCCGCCTGCAGCCACGACTGGCCCACGAGGCACACCAGGGGGCCCCCCGAGTCGCCCTGCGTGGGGCAGAGGCACCCTCAGAAGTGCACGCCACCAGCTGCTGCCCCAGGAGCGCCCCGCCCAGGCCCCCTCCTGCTCGAGGGTGCCCGTTTCCCCAGCACCCCCAGACCACCTGCCCCCACTACCCAGATTCCTGGGCCCCAGTCCCCACCCACTGCCTGCGCTGGGTGCAGGCGCCTGCTTTCTGCAGACACGTGCCTCCCGGCTGGACACGGCGCCCGCCCATGGCCGCGCCGGCCCCACCTTGCAGGCGTCCTTCTTGCCCTCCGCGAAGCCTGCGCAGAGCATGTCGTCCCTGACGGTCTTGGGCTGGAAGCCGGTCTCGGCGTCCTTGCCATAGAGCAGGTTGCACCTCGGCGTGGCGATGATGGGCACAGCCAGCTTTTGGAGGACCCGCGGGTTGGGCAGGCGGTCTGGGGGGTGCAGGGCAGCGGCAGCTCAGGGGACAGCTCAGAGGACAGCCTCCGCGAAGACCCCACTGCCCTGGGCTCTTGGGAGCCTCAGCTGCTCTCCCTCTGGCTTGAGTTTAGACTGTTCCTGCTCTGGGCTCTGTGGGAAAGAATCCCTCCCTCCTTCCTAGCACCAGGATGGGCTCTCTCCCTCCCGCCTCCACTTGCTCCTGGTCTGCTGCCCTTTCTGTCCCCACCCCACTCCACTCATTGGAGTAGAGACCATTTGTATCAGCATCAGCAGAAAAAAGATGGTTGGTTCAGAGTGGCCCCCAGTGTGCTCAGGGCCTTCTCTAGGCATGTCCCCCATTCTCCCCAGCCCTGCCCTCATTACCTTGCTCACTGGGGCTGCCCCAGCCAGTGACTGTGCAGTTCATGCCAGTCTCGAAGACGACCGAGGGGTCGGGCACGCACACGGGCAGAATGTGGTTGGTGAAGGTCACAGGTGCCTCCAGCTCAACCAGGGCCACGTCGGCACTGGAGGCCATGCCCTGGTACAGGGGGTTGCTCTCCACCCGCTTCACCTGCACGTACACGGCGTGCGGCCCCGGCTTCACCAGCTGCCGCGCCCCCAGCAGGACCCGGTATTGGGACGTATCAGAGGTGCTGCTGGGAAGACAGAGCCGGTGGGCACCAGCCCCTCCAGGGGCCGGGAAGGGGTGTTCCCCTGCCTCCAGGGCACTTCCCTCTTCAGAACAATCACTTCTAGGGGAGAGAGCAGGGTGCAGCGCTTTAAGTCGGGGTGCCGGCCCTTCACCCCCAGCCCCACCTGGGCAGCCTGCGGTGACCTTGGAGAGTCCCCTAGGCAGTTCCCTGGGACTCAGTGTCCTCGCCTGTAAAATGGGGCCAGTAGGAGACCCTCCCTGGAAGTCTCTGCGGGGGCTGAAGGGGGCGACTGGCTCCTAGCCGTGTCCCAACACCAGCCCTGCCCGCCTGGGCAGGATGGGAGCCAGGCGCGCAGCCCTGGACAAGGCACACGCTAGACAGGACACTGCCCTTCTGGACTATGGTGTGGGGTGGCCCTTGGCTCCGGCCCGCAGAGCTGACCTTAGCGCGTGGGAAGGAGGAAGGGCCCCTGTGCCGAGTCCTTGGGCTTGGCCCTGGTCCCAGAACCCCAGCAGGAAGGAGGGGCCCTGGATTTGAGAGCGGGCAGGGGGGGTGGCCAAGAGGGGCTGGGGCTGGGAGGAGCCTGGCGGGAGCAGCGCGCCCCGCGGGGAGGCCTGCGGAGGGCCCGGGGCGCGGAAGTGGACCGGGGTGGGCCCTGCAGGAGCGCCAGGCGGGGCGCGGGCGGGCGCTGTCCGCGGTGCTGGACGCCGCGCGGGGGACTCACTTGGGGAAGCAGTGCGCGGCCGTGAGGACCCAGCGCTCGGCGAGCAGGCTGCCTCCGCAGAAGTGGCGCCCGTCGCGCTGGATGCTGACCTGCCACGGCCACTCGCCCTCCTCCGCGTCCTGCCCCCCCACCATCCGGTTTAGCCTCCTCGGGCGCCCGCAGCCTGCAGGGACACGGACGCGGCGCTCGCTGCGGGCCGGCCCCGTGCGCAACGGCTCCGACCTTGGCGCGTGGCACAGCCTGATTCGGGCGGGCCCTTCCCAGCTCTGAACCCTCTGGAGTGGGGAGGTGCAGGGACGTGGAGCTCCCGAGGCTCGTATCCCAGGGTCACCCGGAGCCTGCCCCAAAGCGGGGACTCCCAAGTGACCTGGGAGGATCCCAGACGGAGGAGGCGGTCATGCCCTTCGCAAGAAGGCAGCCCAGAGAGGGGCTGTTACAGGGCTGTCGCTCGGTCCTTAGGCCTCAGCTTCGTTCTCGTCCCTTTCCCTGCCCCCTCCCCTGGCCTCCTGCCTCAGTGCCCCTCTCCGCCCTCCTGGCACTGGGCCAGCCTCCACTCCTCTTGGGAGTACTAGTTCCCCCCAGCCCAACTTCTCCTTCCTTCAGAAGGATGCCCTGGGTGCCCTGCCCATTCTCCTGGGGGCGGCAGGGGCTGGATGTGTACCTGGGGGGCACTTCCCCCATTACTCTGCAGTATAGGGACCCCTAGCCCAGCTCACTCCTATCCTTCCTGCCCCCACCCCCAACCAAAGGCTTTGGGTGCTCACCACTGGATGCCTTGGCCCCCTGAGTCCCTGGAAATGAGAAAAAAAAGGGCGATCAACCACCTTGCAGAAGCCAAGGTCTGCGCCTCTCCTGTCACCAACGCTGCTGATCAGCCAGCCCCTCCCGGAGTCCCACCTACCCTCCTCAGGACTCAGGATTTCCAAGAGCTCACCCCTCCCTCTGGCATCCCAGCATGCTGTGCAGCTGGAGCCGAGACCCCTGCTGGACTGGGGGGCACCTCCCCAGGAGGTGAGGGGGCAGAGCTGTGCTGGGGAAACCAGGAATGGGGTTCCATTTTCCCTGGACCCATTACCCACCCCACCCCCACCCCTCTGGACACAGGAGCAGGGCCTATTACGCCGTGGCCTCTAGCCAAG